>CAUYQU010082299.1:0-15594 GCA_963574635.1 Cheracebus regulus | reverse complement strand
GCTCCAGCATCTGCTCCTTGCTGTGCATCTCAGGCTGCAGCCACTGCCGGCAGAGCTCTCGGAGCCGGCTCAGCGCCTCGCGGGGGCCCGCGGCGTCCGGGAAGCGGAAGCCTCGGAAGCGCTGGCGGGAGCGCTCGGGGCCCAGGCCCGGGCTTCGGGGAAAAGCGGCCTCTTCTTCCTCCACCTTTATGACCAGAAGCTCCGTCTGGTCTTCTGTAGAGTGGGCATTCAGGGCTGCGCTTTCACTACATTCTCTAGCCATCCTGGGCCAAGGCAGGACTCAGGCCTCACTCCAGCTTCCAGGGCTATTTCGGCAGAAGACCCCTGAAAGGTGGGAAATCATTATTAACCAGTAAACTTGCAAGTAGTCCCCTCTCTCCTGCTCGGGAGCTCAGAGACCTCTGTGAGGAACTGCTGCAGAAATCTCTCCGTGTTCAATGCTTCCGCAACTTAATCCTCTACACCTCCCAAGCCTGAATCCCACAGTAAGGCTCCCAAAGGATGTCCTGGGGTGATCCCGGACATCCCCAAGCCCCTGACTAATCAGGAAAGAAAATGAAAGTGGTGAGAATCCAAGGGACTTCCTGGACTCCCTAGGCACTCCTTCTCAGCGAAATTGTCCAGAGTTAACCCATTAACAACCAGGTCTGGGTTGTCCAAATTCTAAGATGACCCTAGTTTCCTGCCCCAATCCTCAGGACTTTGAATATGAGATAGTAAGTCCAGACTCACTGGACTGATCCCAAGGAGCTGAATTCTACTGACAGTTTCAATGCCCTTATAAACAGATTCCTCTCAGAGCTTCCAGATAAGACTGCAGCCCTACCAATGCCTTGGCATTGGCCTGGGAAGACCCTAATATTGAACTCAGCTGAGCCTGCCTGGCCTTCTGACCTATAGAACTGGAACAAATAAACTGTTTTAGGGGGGTTCTGTTTTTGTTTTTGCTTCTTTGTTTTGAGATAGAGTCTCACCCTGTTGCCCAGGCTGGAGTGCAGTGGCCTGATCTTGGCTCACTGCAACCGCCACCTCCCAGGTTCAAGAGATTCCCCTGCCTCGGCCTCCTAAGGAGGTGCGATCATAGGCATGCACCACCACACCCGGCCAACTTTTGTATTTTTAGTAAAGACGGGGTTTTGCCATGTTGGCCAGGCTGATCTTGAACTTCTGACCTCAAAAGATCTGCCTCGGCCTCCCAAAGTGCTGGGATTAAAAGGGTGAGCACCACACCCAGCCCAGATTTTGTTTTAAGCTAATAAATTTGAGGCAAATGTTATAACAGCAACAGAAAACTAATACAGTTGATTCTATATCTGCAGGTTCTACATCCAGACATTCAACCAGCTGGAAAATATCTGGGGGGAAAAAAATAACAAAAACAACAATTAAAAAAACACAAAAATACAAAATAAGTATTTACAAAGCGTTTCTATTATATTTGGTTTATGAGTAATCTAGAGATGATTTAACGTGTACAAGAGAAGCGGGGCCTGGGGCACACTGCTGCAGTCCCAGCTACTCAGGAGTAGGCAGGAGGACACCTGAGCCCAGGAGTTCAAGGATGCAGTAAGCTATGACTGTGCTACTGTACTCCAGCCTGGGCAATAGTGTGGAGACCCCATCTCTTAAAAAATATGCAGGAGGACGTGTGTATGTTGTAGGCAAATACTATATACCATTTTATGTAAGACTTCAGCATCCACAATTTTGGTATCAGCAGGGATCCTGGAATCAATCCTCCACAGACAGTGAAGGACAGCTGTATCAGGTCTTATCTGTGGTCAAGATACTGCAGTAAGGGGAAGAAGAAAGAAAAGACAGAAGGCCCTGGACCAAAAGAAATAGGATTGAATTAACAAACCTTGGCTGCCTGCTAGTGAGACCCTCAGTTATATCTGATGTGAGCCTTGTCCAAAAAACTGGCATAATATTCATGTTAAAATTCAGCTGAAAGTAGGGTTTCTCCAGACTCTTCCGATCTCTGGGCTGGAGGTCCTTTAGTTTCTCTCAGAAACATCAAGGCAGAAAACATCGCCAAGCCCTTGCCCTGGAGAGAGCACAGGCTGCCCCTGGTCTCTGCCACCTCCTCAATGGACCACTCTTTCTTCCCCTTCAAGACCAGACTTCTTGAAAGAAAGCCCTCAGTCCCTGATTCTAGTCCTCACCTCCCACTAAGCCTTCCACATCGTAGGCTGCAAACTGCCAGCATCACGAAGAGTCTGCCTGCAGAAGTAACCAAAGGTGCTGCCCTCAACTCCCATCTTCCATGGCCTCTTCTGAGGCCACTGGGCTGCAGATACTGTCTACCTACAGAAACTCACTTGTCCTCGATTCCTCCTTCCTGGCTCTTCTCAGCTCCCATCACAGTCTGGTTACTGTTCTGAAGCCAGGTCTCCTGAGGTCATTATAATCCTGGCTTTACTACCTCCTAGCTGAGTGCCTCCCTTTTAAAATCTGTCATGGGGATAGTGATAGCAAATAGGGCCACTGTAAGCATTAAGTAAGTGACTGTATAAAGTTCTTAAAACAGTGCCTGGTGTGTGGTTGTAAAGAACATGGCTGTGTTGCAGCCAGGCAGGCACAGGCCAAGTCAATATCCTGCATGACTCAGCAGGACTGGAGTGCAGGCACACAATTTCATGAATCCTATAATCATAGCTATGTAGCCATAACATGGAGGCTCATCCCCTGGCTCTGAGCCACTGTTGTTTGTGAGGTGTGCAAACGCAGCCCCGACACCGTGGAAGAGCTACTGAATAAAGCCATGTCCCCTCTATCTGCTGTCTCTTGAGTGTCCTTCCAGCTCCCTGCCCCAAATCCACCCACTCCCCTCGGACCTAAGCTGCGGCTTGAACCTGACATTTGGTATAGTGGGAGGATGAGCTGAGCGGGTCTTCAGCCCCAGGCTCCCGGGCCGGCTATGCAGCTGCAACGTGAGCTGTGGAACCCAACGGCAGCCGTGCTGTGAGGATGGGCTCTGGTGGAAACACGGGCCACAGTGGATAGGTCCTCCACACGTGTGGAGAAGGTGCCCAATCACCCAGAAGTGCACAGCGCCAAGAAAGAGAGTCAGATGGGCATTTGTGACAAGTGCCTGACCAGTCCCTGCTGGACGCAGCACAGGGAGGAGGAACCTCTGTTATAAGCTCACCCAGTAGTCTGCCAGAAAACAGAGCATGAACAGCCACTGGGTCCCAAGGGTGGGGCCAGGGACGCCCTACCATGGGGAAGCACCGTCATATAGTGCTTGTACCCGCACTGAGTTGCGGGAGTTAGGTAAGCAGCGGCAGCAGCATCTGGGGGGGCCCCTCCCTGCCTGAATTCTCTCTCTCTGGGACAAAGGAGCTAAGCTATTTCCTGCTCCGCCTTTGAGATACAAGAGCAGGCTCCTTTAACTACAGTGTGGAGTGATGTCCATGAATTACCAGAAACTGTCAGTAGATGGCAACTGTACACAGACTTACTGCAAGTCATTCGGGAAAAGGACATTGCTGCATGACCGGAGCGTTCCAGCTCAAAGATTGACTACCTGCAGCAGTCAGGCAGAAACGTAAAGCCTTTCCTGTTTGGGAACTGGCCAAGGTGCCCAGCTCTGGGGAGGACATCGGATAACCAAAGGCCGTATGTGGACTCAGCAATCCACCAGTCCCTAAAACCGAGTAAGTTTCCAGGCAGAGCTACATTTACTGACGGTTACGAAAGCTGATCAGTGAAAGTGAAACCTGGATCTTTGCACCTTGGCATCAGCCACTTGGCTCCCCATGTGCACCTGTATGCCTCTCCCATGCCTAAGGACATTGTGGAGATGGGTGTTTTGCACAGCTTGGAAGCTGTGCTGCCTATCATAGATTTGATAGCCCACTTGACAACAGAACTGGGACGGTGCCACCGTGTGGTGGACTTGACCAATGCGTTCCCCTTAGTTGACATCACTCCAGAGAGCCAGGAACAGTTTGTCTTCATGGGAGGGCGACAATGGATATTCATAGTGTTACTGCAGGGCTATTTGCATAGCCCCAGTATATGTCATGGTCTTATTAATGACCTTAGGAAGAACCTCTGTTATAAGCTCACCAGTTAATATAACCTCTGATGAGGTTATATTAACCTCTGATTCTCTTGCAGATTTAGAAGCAGCAATGCCTCTCTTGCCTGGGATTGGGATGATGCAGCTGAAACCACCATCCTGGCAGCTCAACAGGCTTTTCAGCAGGCACAAGCCCTATGGGTAGCTGATCAGGAACATCCATTTAAATTTGATGTGCTTGTGACCACAGAGAGTTTTGTCTGGGGCTTATGGCAGTGCACAGAGCACTTTAGAATACCAGTAGACTTTTGGTCCCAACTTTGGAAGGGAGCTGAGCTCTGCTATTCCTTGACAGAGAAGCAGTTAGTAACTGCATAGGCTGCCCTTTAGGCTCAGGACAGCATGGCAGGATGGGCTACAGCTGTCTTGTGCACCACTTACCCAACAGCAGGGTACATACACTCATGGTTAACAACCCACACACTGGGACGGCACAGACATCCACTTTTGCAAAGTGGGGTGCCTACTTGGAACAGCGAAGTATGCTAAGTCAAGTCCCTTAGCAGCACAATTACAAGAAGTCTTAGGACCTACAGTCCTGATACAAAGATAAGGCCATGGGGCCTGAGGCACCCCTAGACCCTGAGCCTTCACCCTTTAAGGGCATCCCCACATTCCCAATGGGGTGTGGTACACAGATAGGTCTAGCTGGGGTGTCGCAGTCCAGACTAGTACTGACGCCCTGTGGTTTGATACCAGGTGTGGGCAAAGTCGCTGACGAGCTGAACTCAGGGCAGTGTGAATGGTGATCACCAAGAAGGTGACATTTTGTTAATCTGCACGGATAGCCGGGCAGTTTATCAGGCTTAACCTTGTGGTTAATTAACTACCTAGAAGTTACAGAAGTGGCTAGTCACTGACCCATGTAAGGCCAGGCCACGTGGCCAGACCTATGGGAGAAAGAATGACTTCCTCTGACCAGGTATGGGGACAGTAACCTGTTGTTGCCTGCCCCAACACCCCTAAAGGTATGGAAACAAAAACCTGGCTTAATATATAAAGCAACATTGGGGTAACATCATCATGGGGTGGTTGCCCGCCATAACCTGAAATGATTGCTTCTTGTATTACTACTGTGGCCTGAGTGCCCAGAGCTTATATGTCAGGCTTATGTGTCAAGCCTGTGTGGATACATTGGGCCTGAGTGCCCACAGCCTATGCGTCAGGCTTATGTATCAAGCCTCTGTGTATGTGTCAGCCCTGAGTGCCCAAAGCTTGTATGTCAGGCCTGTGTGCAAAAAACTTATGTCTCGCTTGGCCTGGGGGTGGAGTGTAAGGTAAATGGATGTGCTTTGGTCAAGAATAGGGCGAGGCAGATATCCAGGCGAGCATGACTCAGCAAGTTTGGAACGCAGGCGCACCACTCCACTTGTTATATAACCTGTTTGTGTAAGCTCACACTTGGCTCGGAGCCACTATTGTCTGTAAAAGGTATAACTGCCCTGCTGATGCTGTACATAGGGCTCGTGTCCAGAGAGAGAGAAACTGCTGACCATGGAAGGGAGACCTGGCCGTCTTGCAGACAGACAGGGTTGAGCCAGGAACTAACAAGCTCGCCAGGGAGTCCAGCTGTGAGTGTGGGAGCAGCAGGAGCCCCAGAGCCGGTTGCTGAGAAGGGCTGCAGCCTCGCAGGAGGCACCTGAGACAGAGGCAGACCATGTGAGACAGCTGCAGCTGCTGCTGCTGAAGAAGGTCACATGTCACCTGCCCACAGCCCCCTGTGTGTTCTTTCTGCTATCTGGCACCCATTCACCAGCTCTCCTTGGACCTCAGCATTGACTGGAACCGGAAAATTGGCATGACAGTGGTAAGTACCATATACATGTGGGCTAATAGTATCATTAACTGGTCTTTCTTTTAAATACGAGTAGACCTGGTGGTTCTGTTCTTGACCTTTTCTCTCTCCACAATCTTCTCCAGAACTCTCGTTAATCACTCACAAGGTTTAACTTCTATTTCTAGGTTGTAGACTCCTGACCCCTGTCCTGAGCTGCCTCCCACACAGTCCTATATGGAAACTGTGCAAACAAATCCAATTCAGTATGCCCCAAACCAAACTGATTTTCTTGCTTCCTAATCCACTCCTTCCTCAGTATGGTTCTCTACAAACAACAGCACCAGATCGATTATTTTTATATTTTAGGAGGGAAAAGTAAGATATTCTGGAAAAGAGCCTATCCCAGATGCCATGAGACCTGGGCCTGCCCTAAGAGGTAAAGGAAATCTGAGATTCCTATGAACCATCTGGACTAGATTTTAAACTAGAAGTGAGTGACTGCAAAATTATTTGACTGGATTCAGGTGTCAGTATGTTCCTCCTTACTCAGTGGAATGAAGAGGCGAGAAAATGTAAGGCTGGGCCAGGCACAGTGCCCACACCTGTAATAACAGCACTTTGGGAGGCCGAGGCAGGCAGATCAAGAGGTCATAAGATCAAGACCATCATGGCCAAAATGATGAAACCCCCGTCTTTACTAAAATAACAAAAATTAGCTGAGCATGGTGGCGCGTGCCTGTAGTCCCATCTACTCGGGAGGCTGAGGCAGGAGAATTGCTTGAACCCAGGAGACGGAGGTTGCAGTGAGCCGAGGTCGTGTCACTGCACTCCAGCCTGGCAACAGCAAGACTCCGTCTCCAGATAGATGGAGGGATGGATAGATAGATAGATAGACAGACAGATAGAAAATGTAAGGCTGGTGGAGATAGTAGAGGTTACAAAGGGAAAAACAAAACGGCAAGTCTGTAACTTCCTGAGTCTCTATTCCTCACTCCAACTCTCTACAGTTCAAAGGACAGCAGGGAATAGAAGGAAATTAGGAAACCGAAATAACCCATCGATTGTCACAAATGAAAAGTACCAGAAAATACTTCCTCCTAATAAGCTGCCACAAGAGATCTGCGGTACTGCTACACAAGCTAATAATGCCAAAATAAGTGAGCCTAAATCTAATCCAGTCTTTAGATCCAAATACCAGTGTACAGGCGAAACACAGGAGAAAATTACATTAAAGGCTTTCACACCTTGTTACATATTAGAATCACTGGGGAGCCTTAAAAACATCCTAATGCCTTGGATACAATCGAGATCAATCAGGCCAGCGCAGTGGCTCACCCCGTAATCCCTGCACTTTGGGAGGCTGAGGTGGGTGGATCACCTGGGTCAGGAGTTTGAGACCAGCCTGACAATATGGTGAAACTCTGTCTCTACAGAAAATACAAAAATTAGCTGGGCATGGTGGTGCACATCTGTAATCTCAGCTACTTGGGAGGCTGTGGCACAATAATTGCTTGAGCCTGGGAGGTGGAGGTGGCAATGAAAAAAAAAATCAATTAAATCACTCTCGGGGTGGGACTCAGCATCAAAGTTTTAAAACTTTCTAGGTGATTCTAATGTGCAGCTGAGTTTGAGAACTAGTAAGTTAAAGATACTAAAAAGAAGCAACCAACCAAATCCAGAATGTGAGGCATTTTATAAAACAGAAGGTTCAAGTTCTTCAACAAATAAATGGCATTTTTACCAAAAGGAGTGGAATGGGAACTGTCACAGATTAGGAGATTGAACAGACTTATCAAACACACGCAAATGGTGAACCATATTTGGACCCTACTGAAAAAAAAAAACACTGTAAAAAGACTGTTTTAAAAAACTGTAAAAATGTTTAAGACAATTAGTTGAAAAACTATAATGATATCAAGGAATTAGTCAATTTTGTTGCATGTGATAATGATAATAGGGTTATATTAAGATTAAAGTCCCTATATATAAGAAACTAACACTGAAGTACTTGCACCTGTGAGTGAACTAAAATGTTTCCAACTGCAATTTGTTATAAAATGAAGAGAGAAGGAGGGATGGGATGATGAAAAAAAAATAAAGAGGGGGAGAGGGAGGGAGGGAAAGGAAGATAAAAAAACGGAGGTCCAGGGAAAGAAAGGAGAAAAGGAAAGAGGGAGGAAGTAAAATGGAAGGAGGGAGATGGGAGGGAGGAGGAAAAGTAAAAGAAAGAGAGGGGAAAGGAGGGAAAAGATGATGAAAGAAAATGACCAAAAGAAGACAGCTGGAGCTGAGTCATGGGTATACTGGTATTCATTGTAATATTCTCTCCGCAGTTAAATGTGTTTAAATTTCTCCCCCAAATGTTAGAAAATTAAAGTCTTACCTTTCTTTCCGTCCTGAAAATACAGTCAATAAGCATTAAGGTAGGGGCAAGGAAGGTGAGAGAGAGCCATAGCCCAACGCAGAGTGAATCTGGAGCCCAGGTGGAAGGGGGAGGGTGTCCACAGGGCAGGGAGAGGAGAAAGTCTATGGCAGGAAAACAACACTGATACATTTTATCATTTATTCCACAGACTCCATTTAGGTTTCACTACCTGGCCCCTATTTGGATCTGAGCCAAACTGATCACAGTTGGGAGGCACAAGAATGGGAAATCCGTTGCAAACATAAAGGATTTATCAAATCAGTAAATATACTAAAAATCAGGAAAGCAAAGTTTCTCATTATCAGAAAAGAGTTACAAGTTTAGAAAAGAGAGTTCACCCTGTAAAAGTTGGGTTGAAATGAAGGGTGTTAGTATGAAGCCAGTTTCAGGCTAGGACACTCCCGGAAGCTCAAAAACTGGTAGATCTCCAGCACTAAGTAGGACATCAGATTTCTGCTAAAACCAGGGTTCCTAGTCCTTTTTCACTGTTAAAAACTTCTATTGATCTTCCTAATCTCCAGCCAAGAAAACGGTCCCCCTGAGTCTTAAAGCCTTTGGGAGTTTGAGTATCACCATGTACCACACAAACCAGTTTTGGTCTTTGCTTTGCGATAGGCTCTTTTTCAGAGTATCTTATTTTTCCCTCCTAAAACATAGAAATCCTCCATTACAAAGCGAATTGATGAATGGCACTACAATTCAAAGCAACCGTAACAGAAGTTAGTCGCTAAAGATAATGCGTCATCACAGACATAAATAATAGCAGTATTAATAAAAGCAAATCTTTAACTCATGCTTACTCCGCACCTTACACGTTAATGCATTCGATCCTCACAACGACCCAGTGAGTTGGGTAATATTATCCCCATTTTACAAAATAGTAAATATAAGGCAGAGAGAGGTTAGGGCCTCGTAAAAAGTCACACAGCCAGTAAGTGGCAGACGCAGGATTCGAACCAGGTAATCTGACCCCAACGTTCTGGCCCTGGGCCAGCACCACGGAATAATTTAAAGACCCTGAAACTGACCCTGTCACCAGACAGTGCAAACATGTAACGGCTCCCATTTTCGAGGCTTGCTTATGTGACCCATGCATCCCGTCTCCAAAATACCCTGAGGAACAGACCCAGACACCCAGTAACGGCTCTCAACAAGGGACAGCCACGGTGGGCTCCACGCGGGAGCGCAGAGCGCCCTTCCCCCGACGGCTGCTCGCAGGGGTCTCCCTCCTCGGGAGCCGAGGCTGCAGGAACTGGGGAGGGAAGGGCCTCTCTCCACAAACTCACACACACGCACACACACACACACACCTGCAAACGCACCACTACCCGGGAACAAAAGAATGGCAGGACCCACAGAAGGAGACCCTAGAATGAGACTAAACCCCACACTGGAAAGCGGACGCCCAGTCGGCGTCCCCTACTCACCTCATACTCACAAAATGACCGAAACTAGCAAAGCACCCGCAAGGCGGGGCCCGGAAGCACCCGCAGGGCGGGGACCGGAAGCCACTTCCGGGCCTCTCTAGCCGCCTCCCTGGCCGACTCTGTCGTTTGCGCGCTCAGCACCTCGTGTCCCCTCCCCTTTTGCTATTAAAGAGATTTTAACATTTTTATTTTACCAGCTATACCAAAGGGAGAAAGGCAAAGTGCAGAACACTTTCCATAGTTTGCTATATTTGCGAATAGAAGAGGGTAAAAAGAATCTAAATTATGTTTGCATGTGTGGCACAAAGCAGCCCTGGGAAAATAAATTGGAAAATTAATAATGGTGGTTACCTGTGTGAGGTGAACGGTAAGAAACTGAGTGAGAAGGATGACCAGAGTGAGAAGGAAAATGTTATGGTGGATGTTTTAAATGTGCTTTTAATTTTAGAGTTGATTGCATTACCTAATTAAAATATTAATTCTAAATACTTTTAAGGAGCATGCTGCGAGGTTTACATAGAAAATCCAAGATAATCTAACGCTCAAATTATGTTAATTAATAAAAGAGTTTACCAAGGTTGCTGAACTTTTTAAAATTTGTATTCATGATCACATTTTCCATCAAAATTATAAAAGTATAATTTTTAAAAGACAGTTATTACAGAAGCAAAGAAATGGAAAAGATACCTGAATGGAAACATTAGAAACTTTATTCATTAAGGATAAGCAGTTGAAATATACACCATGTCCATATATATGAGAACTCAGTATCATAAAGATATCATTCCTTCCTAAATTAATACACAAATTCAGCACAAAGCAAATCAAGATTCCAACTGTGCTCAGTGGAACTTGACTAGTTGATTTTAAATTTATATGGAATAATGAAAGAGTGATGAGTCCAAGACATTTTTTAAACAAATGAAGGAGCTGCAGAAACTTGCCCTATATAATTTATTATAAATTTATAGCAGCTAAGACAAAATAGTATTGGCACAACTATAGACAGGCCAATGAAAGAGAATTGAGGACTGAGCAACAAACATGTATGTTGGATGCTTGATATATGACAGAAATTGCACTACAAATCGGTCAAGAATAAAGGAGCTACTTGATAAATAGTACTGTGATATTTGGAAAGCTAAATGGGAAAATAAAATAAAATTGGGTTTCTACTTTAGACGTTGAAGAAAAAATCAATTCCAGTAAGCAAACTTTCACACTTTTAAAATAAAATTTAGAATCATTCAAGGTTGTTAATGCAGCTCATAAGCTACTTCAACTCTTCTTTGTTTTTAGTGGCCCTCAGGCACCCAAACTATGCCAGTTCCATCAGCTCTCCAAATGAGGTAAGATAGAAGCCAGTCCCTTGGGCCACCCTCCAAAGAGCCAGAACACAGGATGCATGCTCCAATCTTTTCTTTCTCCCAAGGAAGTAGTCACAAGCCAGGGCATTCTCTCCTAGGTCTGAGCTGTGCCCACTTTGAGGAAGGGCTGACATGAGTCCTATGGTTTGAAGTTTGTGTTCCGCCACAATTCCTATGTTTAAACCTAGCCAGCAAGGTGATAGCACTAAAAGGGGAGGATTTGGGAGTGATTAGGTAATAACAGTTCTGCCCTTATGACTGGGGATGGTGCCCTTATAAGAAAAGGCTAGAGAGAGCCTATTTGCCTCATCTACCATAAGAGGACACATAGAAGGCACCATATCTATAAAGTAGAGAGAAGCTTCCACTCTATGCCAAATCTGCACTGCCTTGACCTTGGACTACTCAGCCTTCAGAACTGTGAGCAATGAGTTTCTGTTGTTTATAAATTACTCAGTTTAAGGTATTTTGTTATAGCAGCCTGAATGGACTAAGACATTGTGTAAAGTGAAACTGTACTTCTTACACATTTCAATATAGCTGTTTTGGCTTTAAGCTAACCTAGGGTACTGCAACTTTTAAACTTGATTCTGGAATTCTCATAAGGATATGTTGATCCATATACAATTGTTAATCAGTGTTTCTGTAGGGGAACAGGGCTAGTTCTTTCTATTCTGCCAACTTTCTGATGTCACTCCTAACCCAGAATTTTAAATCCAGTGGAATTATTCTTCAAAAATAAGAGTAAAATAAAGATGTTTTCTATTAAATGAAAGCTGAAAGTACTTCTCCATCAGATTTGCATCTGCACTGCAAACCAACAAACCTAACCAAAACCAAAACCAAAACCAAAACCAAACCAAAACCAAAAAAAATAAAAAACTTCAGGCTGAAGGGAAGTGACAGCTGGAAACTCAGATCTACAGGAAGAAATGAAGAGCATCAGAATGGTGAATATGTATGTAAATATAAAAACCTTGCTTTTTAGTTAATTTTCTTAAAAAACAAGTGATCATTTAAAGCAAAAATATTTTAAGCTGGCAGTTATAATGTGCAGGTAAGTAAAATATATAAGAATAGCACAACAAAAGATGTGTATATTAGTTCGTTATCATACTGCTATGAAGAAATACCCAAGGCTGGATAATTTACAAAGGGAGTTTAATTGACTCACAGTTCTGCATGGCTGGGGAGACCTCAGGAAATTTACAATTATGGCAGAAGGAGAAGTAACATATCCTTCTTCACATGGCAGCAGCAGACAGAAGAATAAGAACCAAGCAAAGGGGGAAGCCTCTTATAAAACTATCAGATTTCATGAGACCTTACTATCATGAAAATAGCCTGGGGAAAACTGCCCCCATAATTCAATTACCTCCCATAGGGTGGCTCCCACCATACGTAGGGATTGTGGGAACTACAGTTTAAGATGAGATGGGGGTAGGGACACAGCCAAACCATATCATTCTTCCCCAGGCTCCTGCCAAATCTCATGTCCTCACATTTCAAAACAAAATCATGCCTTTCCAACAGTTCCCCGTAAGTCTCAAGTCAAGGCAGCATTAACCCAAAAGTCCAAGTCCAAGGTCTCATCTGACAGAAGGCAAGTCCCTTCTGCCTATGAGCCTGCAGAGTCAAAAGCAAGTTAGTTACGTCCTAGATACAATGGGGGTGCAAGCACCGAGTAAACAAACCCATTCCAAATGGGAGAAATTGGCCAAAACATAAGGGCTAAAGGCCCCAGGCAAGTCCGAAATCCAATAGGGCAGTCACTAAAACTTAAAGTTCCAAAATGATCTCCTTTGACTCCATGTCTCACATTCAGGTCATGCTGATGCAAGACCTGGGCTCCTATGGCCTTGGGCAGTTCCACTCTTGTGGCTTTGCAGGGTACAGCCCTCTCCCAGCTGCTTTCATGGGCTGGCATTGAGTGTCTGCAGCTTTTCCAGGTGCAGGGTACAAGCTGTCAGTGGATCCTACCATCCTGGGGCTGGAGGTTGGTGGCCCTCTTCTCACAGCTCCACTAGGCAGTGTCCCAGTGGGGACTCTGGATGGGGACTCCAACCTCACATTTCCCTTCTGCACTTTCCTAGCAGAGGTTCTCCATGAGGGCTCTACCCCTGCAGCAGACTTCTGTCTGAACATCCAGGCATTTCCATACACCCTCTGAAATCCAAGTGGAGGTTCCCAAACCTCAATTCTTGTCTTCTGTGCACTCGCAGGCCCAACACTACATGGAAGCTGCCAAGGTTTGGGGCTTCCACCTTCTGAAGCAATGGACTGAGCTGTACCTTGACCCATTTTAGCCATGGCTAGAGTGGCTGGGATGCAGGGCAGCAAGTCTTGAGGCTGCATACAGCAGGGAAACCCTGAACCCTGCCCAGGAAATCACCTTTCTCTCCTAGGCCTGAGATAGGCTGCTGTGAAGGTCTCTGACATGTTTTCCCCATTGTCTTGGTGATTAGCATTTGGATCCTCATTACTTATGCAAATTTCTGCAGCCAGCTTGAATTTCTCCCCAGAAAATAGGGTTTTCTTTTTTATCATATATCAGGCTGCACATTTTCCAAACTTTTACGCTCTGCTTCCTTTT
The DNA here is from genome assembly GCA_963574635.1 of Cheracebus regulus. Classification (NCBI taxonomy): domain Eukaryota; kingdom Metazoa; phylum Chordata; class Mammalia; order Primates; family Pitheciidae; genus Cheracebus; species Cheracebus regulus. The sequence goes on along the minus strand of CAUYQU010082299.1, from coordinate 1,918 downwards.
GAACACTTTGCTGCTTAGAAATTTCTTCCACCAGATACCCCATATCATCTCTCTCAAGTTCAAAATTCCACAGATATCAAGGGCAGGGCAAAATGCTACCAGTCTCTTTGCTAGAAAGAGTGACCTTTACTCTAGTTCCTAAAGAGTTCCTCATCTCCATCTGAGACCATCTCACCCTGGCCTTCATGGTCCATATCACTATCAGCAATTTGGTCAAAGCCATTAAACAAGTCTCTAGGAAGTTCCAAACTTTCCCACATTTTCCTGTCTTCTTCTGAGCCCTCCAAACTGTTCCAACCTCTACCTGTTACGCAGTTCCAAAGTCACTTCCATATTTTCAGTTATCTTCACAGCTGCACCCTACTATTTCCAGTGCCAATTTACTTAGTTTTTTCTCATGCTGCTATAAAGAAATACCCAAGACTGGGTAATTTATAAAGAAAAGAGGTTTAATTGACTCAATTCTGCATGGTGGGGGAGGTCTCAGTAAACTTACAATCATGGCGGAAGGGGAAGCAACATGTTCTTCTTCACATAGTGACAGGAGAGAGAAGAGAACAGAGTGAAGGGGGAAGACCCTTATAAAATCTCAGATTTTGTGAGACCTTAGTATCATGAGAATAGCATGGGGAAAACTGCCCCGATGATTCAATTACCTCCCACTTGGGCCCCTCCCACCACATGTGGGGATTATGGGAACTACAATTCAAGATGAGATTTGGTTGGGGACACAGCCAAACCATATCAATGGGCAAGAGCAAAGGAATAATAGTGTTGTAAGTTTCTGTCTATATTTGAAATGTAAAGTATTAAATATGAAATTAAGACTAAAATGTGAAGTGATACAGTATTATTTCAAATTAGGCTATGATAAAGATGGGTATTGTAATTACTATAATGGTCATCGGATTCCAATATATTTCAATTGCAGCACTTACTTATTCAGAAGTGGGTTTACTGTTAAGTCAGTAAAGCATAAGTGATGCTACACTTGCATGTTTCTTCAAATACCCTGGCCTGGTATGATACCTAGCAATGTGTTTCACATGGCTCATATGCTTGTAAAATTTGAAGCGAAAAAAATGGATATTTTAGCAACAGGTGTTTAAACCACTGTTTTTGTTTGTTTTCATTTCTGATTCCCCATCTCTTATTTTTCTCTTATTGAGTGGGACTGAAATAGCAACAGGGAATTTTACCATCTGGTAAGGGGACACTATCTTAGAAATAAGTCACTTTAACTGCAATTTGAAAAGATATTTTGGTATGATTTAAGCAATAAATGCTAAATTACAAAATAAAATTATTAAAGAACTGAGAGCAAATTTAAATTTAAAAATTAATGGAGGCTGGGTGTGTTGGCTCATGCCTGTAATCCCAGCACAATGGGAGGCCAAGGTGGGCAGATCACCTGAGGTCAGGAGTTCAAGACCAGCCTGGCCAACATGGCAAAACCCCGTCTCTAGTAAAAATAGACAATTAGCCGGGCATGGTGGCACACACCTCTAACCTAAGCTACTCAAGGCACGAGAATTGCTTGAACCTGGGAGGCAGAGGATGCAGTCAGCCAAGATCGAGCCACCATACTTCATCCTGGGAAAAAGAACAAGACTCCTACCCCTCCCACTGGAAAAAAAAGAATGGAATGTGAGAAACAAAAGCAATAAAGCTAATAAAATCAATGGAAATTATTCTGACATCAGGAAGCAAATTATAGCAAAAGAAACAATGTCAAATTATATGAAATCAGCAATTCCTTAAGAAAAAGAGCTAAACTGGCCGGGCGCGGTGGCTTACGCCTGTAATCCTAGCACTTTGGGAGGCCAAGGTGGGTGGATCACCTGAGGTCAGGAGTTCAAGACCAGCCTGGCCATCATGGTGAAACCCCATCTTTAAAAAAAAAAAAAAAAAAAAAAAA
>CAUYQU010082298.1:0-62456 GCA_963574635.1 Cheracebus regulus | reverse complement strand
ACCTAGCAAGGCAGGCCAATATTCAAGTCCAGGAAATACAGAGAACACCACAAAGATATTCCTCTAGAAGAGCAACCCCAAGGCACATAATCGTCAGATTCACGAGGGTTGAAATGAAGGAGAAAATGCTAAGGGCAGCGAGAGAGAAGGGTCGGGTTACCCACAAAGGGAAGCCCATCAGACTCATAGCAGATCTCTCAGCAGAAACCCTACAAGCCAGAAGAGAGTGGGGGCCAACATTCAACATCCTTAAAGAAAAGAGCTTTCAACCCAGAATTTTATATCCAGCCAAACTAAGCTTCATAAGTGAAGGAAAAATAAAATTTTTTGCGAACAAGCAAGTACTCAGAGATTTCATTACCACCAGGCCTGCTTTACAAGAGCTTCTGAAAGAAGTACTACACATAGAAAGGAACAACCAGTGTCAGCCATTCCAAAAACATACCAAAAGGTAAACAGCATCACTATAATGAAGAATCTACATCAACTAATAGGCAAAACAGCCAGCTAGCATTAAATGGCAGTATCAAACTCACATCTATCAATATTAATCCTAAATTTAAATGGACTAAATGCCCCAATCAAAAGACACAGACAGGCAAAGTGGATAAAAAGCTAAAACCCATTGCTATGCTGTATCTAGACCCATCTCACATGCAAGGATACACAAAGACTCAAAACAGAGGGATGGAGGAAGATTTACCAACCAAATGGAGAGAGAAAAAAAAAACAAAACAAAAACAGAAGCTGCAATTGTCATCTCTGATAAAACAGACTTAAAGAAACAAAGACCATAAGAAACAAAGAAGGACATTACATAATGGTAAAAGGATCAATGCAACAAGACCTAATGATCCTAAATATATACGCACCCAATACAGGAGCACCCAGATAAATAAGGCAAGTTCTTAATGACTTACAAAGAGACTTAGACTCCCACACAATAATAGTGAGAGACTTTAACACTACATTGTCAATATTAGACAGATCAACGAGATAGAAAATTAACAAGGATATCCAGGACTTGAACTCAGACCTGGAACATGTAAACTTAACAAATATTTACAGAACTCTCCACTCCAAATCCACAAAACATACATTTTTCTCAGTATCACATTACACGTATTTTAAAAGTGACCACATAATTGGAAGTAAATCACTCCTCAGCAATTGCATAGCATTTCACAGGTTTAAATAAAATATTGGCTGGCTGCTTGTTTGTTATTTTCATCCCTTATTCCTTCCTGTCTCCATTGTTAAACACAATTATTGGCATAAAAGAGGTTTTTAATACCCATTTTTAGACTGCATTCTAGCCTGGGCAATAAAACAAGAATCCCGTTCTCTCTCCCTCTTTCTCTTCCTCTTTCTTTCTCTCTTTCATTCTTTTTTTTCTTTCACTTTCTTTCTTCTTTTCTCTTTTTCTTTCTTTCAAAAAATTTTAAAAAACACACACAAAAAATTAGCCAGGCATGGTGGTGAGCACCTGTAATCCCAGCTACTCAGGAGGCTGAGGCAGGAGAATCACTGGAACCTGTGAGGCGGAGATTGCAGTGAGATCACACCACTGCAACCTAGCCTGGGCAACAGAGAAAAAAGAGAAGCTGAGGCAAGAGAATTGCTTGAACCAGGGAGGCAGAGGCTGCAGTGAGCCAAGATTGCACTCCAGCCTGGGTAAGAGAGTGAGATTCTGTAAAAAAAAAAAAAAAACTTGTTTTTTAAGTTTAACCTGATTTAAAACATATTATTGATAAACTCAAGTGTCTGATGACTTCATTATATATTTTTAATATACATTACAATGAATGTATAGTCTTTAAAATTAAAAAGGTTTGTCCATGAACCTTTCTTTTTTTTGAGACAGGGTCTTGCTCTGTCACCCTGGCTGGAGTGCAGTGATACATCTCAGCTCACTGCAACCTCTACCTCCCAGGCTCACGTGATCCTCCCACCTCAGCTTCCTGAGTAGCTGGGACTATGCCAGGCTAATTTTTAAATTTTTGGTAGAGATGGGGGTTTTACCATGTTGCCCAGGCTGGTCTCAACCTCCTGGCCTCAAACCATTCTCCTGCTTTGGCCTCCCAAAATGCTGGGATTACAGGTGTGACCCACCACACCAGCGAACATGAACCTCTTGAAGTCATCTCCTATCCCTCTAAGGGGGGCGGCGGTCTTAGCATCAGGGTCTGGGCCCACCAGACCTAAGGGATCTGAGACCCAGGCTGGCTTCAGCACAGAGATCTGGGGCTGTGTAGGAAAATGGAATTCTGCTGGGCCCAGTGGCTCATGCCTGTAATCCCAACACTTTGGGAGACCAAAGCAGGAGGATCACTTGAGCTCTGGAGTTCAAGACCAGCCTGGGCAACATGGCAAAACCCCATCTCTACCAAAAATACAAAAACTTAGCCCAGCATGGTGGTGTGTGCCTTTGGTCCCAGCTACTCAGGAGGCTGAGGCAGGAGAATTGCTTGAACCCAGGAAGTGGATATTGTAGTGAGCTGAGATCATGCCATTGCACTCCAGCCTGGGCAACAGAGTAAGACTCCATCTCAAAAAAAAAAAGAAAGAAAGAAAGAAAAAAGGAGGCTGAGGCAGGAGAATTGCTTGAACCTGGGAGGCAGAGGTTGCAGTGAGCCGAGATTGTGCCATTGCACTTCAGCCTGGGCAACAAGAACGAAACTCCCTCTCAAAAAAAAAAGGGCCGGGTACGGTGGCTCATGCCTGTAATCCCAGCACTTTGGGAGGCCTAGGTGGGCAGATCACCTGAGGTCGGGAGTTCAAGACCAGCGTGACCAACATGGAGAAACCCTGTCTCTATGAAAAATACAAAATTATCCAGGTGTGGTGGCACATGCCTGTAATCCCAGCTACTCGGGAGGCAGAGGCAGGAGAATCGCTTGAACCCGGGAGGTGGAGGTTGCAGTGAGCCAAGATCACACCATTACACTCCAGCATGCCCATCCACACTCCTCAGGAGACCCTGGAAGGACAACACAGCTTCAAGGAAGCCCCAGGCCATCTTCCTAGACAGCAAGGATGCTGCAGTTTATACAACATGCACAGGGTGCACACTGCGGGACAGGCATGCATGGGGCCAAAAGCCACCCCCCACTCAGGAAGAGACCACATTGCCACCTCTACCCAAAGTCCATAGAGCTTGTTCCTGTTCCCCAACTTGCTCCTGCCAGCTTCGCAGCCCAACACAGAAGGGGCTCTCCTTCACAAGGGAGATGGCTCTAACCCCCACGGCCTCCAGACAAGGGGTCCCTGAGAGCAAGGGATGAGGACTCTTGGTTGAAAGCTGGGCAAGGGCTGAATCACACTAGACAAGGTGATGACCCATCTCTCCACAGGATGGCACTCAGAGTTTTTGTATACTTTTTTTTCTATGTCGAAAAAATGTGTACAGCCCTAATGCACTTAGTACCGTGACCTACAGCTTCCCAGCTCACACGGCTTTTGCGTCTGTTTCCATGTGCCTTGCAAGTCTATCTTGTGTCCAGCCCTTTGCAACTTTTTCTCTCTGCATCACTGGAGTGCTGGGAGAGACATTAGAATGTGGTGGGGGATGGGGATGGAGAATGTTCTAGTCTCCCTGACACCCACTTACACAGGAGCCTATGTGACACAGGGAAGGGATCCAGGCCACTCTGCAGGCTGGCCCGCGCTTGTGGGGGTAGGAGACAAGCTCTTCCTGACCCTGCAGCCTGTGGCAGCTTGGATATCCCTAGTGGCTTCTGCAGCGTGACCCTGAAGGGTGGGCAGTGGCCCACCACACAAAGTGTTCTCCCAGAGCAGAAACCAGGATGTGGAGCGATCTCAGAAAAAGCATCTGCAATTGGGAGTGATCCCAAAAAGGCCCTTGGGAAGGGCCCCCACACTCTATACACGGCTCTTTTCCTGCAAGGAGGCAGCCACTGGCTCTGGCACAAGGGCTGTGGGAAGCTGGGCTTGGGAGTGCTGTCCCCAAAGTGTCCCTGCCAAAAGAGTCTCTCACATCCGGCTGTCTCTGGATGTCTCACATCATATCCACTGTCTCTTACATCCAGCTTCAGAGCTAAGAGCTCCTGTGCCAGGGACTGGTGTTCTGGTCTTCCCATGGCCGGCACGGCTTGATACCACCACCATCCTATTTTGGTCTTCTTGGCTTCTTGGCGCTGCTGTCCTGGCACTTGTAGGGGTGGCTTGGGGGGCAGTGGGCTGTGGCGCTGTCCTCCACAGTCTGTGGACCCTGGAGGGGTGAAGAGACTTCAGTCTGAGGCCGAGTTGCTCACTGCAACCTCCGCCTCCCAGGCTCAAGCAAGCAATTCTCCTGCCTCAGCCTCCCAAGTAGCTGGGATTACAGGCACACACCACCACGCCTGGCTAATTTTGTATTTTAGTAGAGATGGGGTTTCACCATGTTGGCCAGGCTGGTCTTGAATTCCTGACCTCAGATGATCTGCCCACCTTGGCCTCCCAAAGTGCTGGGATTACAGGCGTGAGCCACTGTGCCTGGCCATGTTTTCATTTTTAAGGTTAATGTCCAGGACCAGGCCAGGTGGGGTAGCTCACACCTGTAATCCCAGCCCTTTGGGAGGGCAAGGCAGGTGGATCACTTGAAGTCAAGAGTTCAAAACTAGCCTGGGTAACATGGTGAAACCCTATCTCTTCTAAAAATACAAAAATTAACCAGGCATAGTGGCGCACGCCTGCAATCTCAGCTACTCAGGAGGCTGAGGTATGAGAATCACTTCAACCCAGGAGGCAGAGGTCGCAGTGAGCTGAGATGTTGACAATGCACGCCAGCCTGGGTGATGGAGTGAAACTGTCTCAAAAATAAACTAATTAATTAATTAATTAATTAAAGTTAATGCCCAGGACTGGCCATTTTCCAGAGCTTTGCTGTCCACTGTGGTAGCCACTGGCCACATGTGCCTACTGAGCCTTGAGATGCAGAACTGGGATGTATTGTGCTGTTGGTGGGGAGCAGAGGTGCACGTGTACCGCTATTCCTCCCCTGACAGATGGGGGCCCTGGTGGTGAGGAAGCTGATATGCATCTGTACTGCTATCCCTCTCCTGACTCTCCCCATGGAGGTCAGCTTGAGGATCCCAGAAGCCAGCAGCATGGAAACTACAGGATCACACAGGGATGGGAGGAGACAAGCACTGACCTTGGATGTCCCGGGGCAGGAGGGACACCCTGCTTGGGCTTGCACTGCTCTGCCACATGGCACTGGGGAAGGTGAAGCTGACTTCAGGCACATGGAGAGTGTTATCATCTAAACAGTGAGACCAGAGGCAAAAGGAGATGATTTTTAGGGACCACCCAGTGAATTGTGGGAATAAAACTAAATAATGGATAATACCTACAACAGATTGAGTACCTACAAAAAGCCAGGCTCTTTACTTAAGATACTTCATGTGTGCTCCCCATAGCCCTGGAAGGGGATTATTTTTTATGTGAGCTCCTGTCCTTGGTCCTTTCTGGAACCTCTACTGTCCCAGAAAAAGGGTCTTGTCCCAGACCCCAAGAGCAGGTTCTTGGATCTTGTGCAGTAAAGAATTCAGGATAAATCAGAGTATAGTGAAGTTAAGATAGTTTATGACTGGGTGTGGTGGCTCGATCCTGTAATCCCAGCACTCTGGAAGGCCAAGGTGGGTGGATCATCTGAGGTCAGGAGTTCAAGACAAGCCTGGCCAACATGGTGAAACCCCGTCTCTACTAAAAAATGCAAAAATTAGCTGGGTATGGTGGCACGCCCCTGTAATCCCAGCTACTCAGGAGGCTGGGACAGGAGAATCACTTGAACTTGGTAGGTGGAGGCTTCAGTGAGCTGAGATCGTGCCACTGCACTCCAGCTTAGTCGACAAAGTGAGACTCAGTCTCAAAAAAAAAAAAAAGGGTTATTAGAGACTACACTATTACAGAGTACAGCATCTTCAGTAAGCAAGTGGTGGGGCCGGGTGCAGTGGCTTAACACCTGTAATCCCAGCACTTTGGGAGGCTGAGGCACAAGGATTGCTGGAGCCCAGGAGTTCAAGACCAGCCTGGGCAACACAGTAGAATCCCATCTCTATAAAAAATATCAAAATTAGCCGGGCATGGTGTTGCACACCTGTAGTCCCAGTTACTGGGAAGACTAAGATGGGAAGATCCCTTAAGCTAGGGAAGGCAAGACAGCAGTGAGCCATGACTGCACCACTGCACTCTAGCCTGGGTAACAGAGCAAGACCCTGTCTCAAAAAGTAATTAAAAATAGGCCGGGCGTGGTGGCTCACGCCTGTAATCCAAGCACTTTGGAGGCCAAGGTGGGTGGATCACCTGAGATTGGGAGTTCAAGACCAGCCTGACCAACATGGTGAAACCCAGTCTTTAAAAAAAAAAAAAAAAATTAAAAATAAAAATAAGGAAGAGTATACTTTATTTTAAACACTGTGATCAGCTTTTGACTGGCTACCAGTATTATTATTTTCCAACATTACTATTGATTTCAGCAAAAATTTAAGAGTGTCATATTATTTTTAAAGCAAAGCCTATTCTTAAACTAAAAACAACTTTTGTTCTTAAAGCACTGGGTCATTTCCATGAGTTCTGTGTCTTTATTAAAATCATTAACTCATTCCCTTGACTATAAAAATCTTATAACCAAAAGGGCCCAACCCCCTGGGAATGTCACCGGCAGGTTTGGCTTTGTCTGGCCTTTATTAAAGATGGCGTCAGTCTGGTTTGGACACCTCTAACACTACCCTACCCTCAACTCTTGGGTCTCTTTTCCTTCTCCAGCAGCAGCTATGCCCTTCCTTTCCTTCTTTCTTCTTTCAGCTGGCTGTTACATGGCAATAAAGATGATTGTCTGGGTTTACTGAAAAAGTTTAATCAAACATCACCCTCAAACAGAAGAGGGGCCAGGCGTGGTGGCCCAGGCCTGTAATCTCAGCACTTTGGGAGGCCGAGGTGGGCGGATCGCTTGAGGCCAGGAGTTTGAGGCCAGCCTGGCCAATGTGGTAAAACCTAGTCTCTACTAAAAATACAAAAATTATCCAGGCATGGTGGGTGGTGCACACCTATAATCCCAGCTACTCAGGAGGCTGAGGAATGAGAATCACTTGCACCTGGGAGGTGGAGGTTGCAGTGAGCTCAGATTGCACCAATGCACTCCAGCATGGGCAATGAGAGTGAAACTCCATCTCAAAAATAATAATAATAAAATAAAATAAAAATACAGAATCTGGGCCACTGATCACCAATTGTGGCACCATCAAATGCCCATATAGGTCTCAACTTCTGTGCTTCCCTTGGTGCTGTTGGGAACAGCTGGTGGACACCCTTCAAGGAGCAGTGACGCCACAAATCTGCTTTCACCACAGTGACAGACTGGAGTGCTAATATCCCACAGTGGGATGGGGTGCAGATGTTCATGCCACTGTCCCTCCATAGTGAGGAAGTCATCTCACAACGACTATTTCTGGATGGTGGGGTCTACAAGTGGTTTCTTTTTTTATTTTTTATTTTTTTTGTGAGACACTATCTTGCTCTGTCACCAGGCTGGAGTGCAGTAGCATGATTCCGGCTCACTGCAACCTCCACTTCCCAGGTTCAAGCAATTCTCCTGCCTCAGCCTCCCAAAGTGCTGGGATTACAGGCATGAGCCACCATGCCAGGCCAGTTTCTTTTTATTTACAATTTTAATCTATGTTGCAAGATTGTTTTTTTTTTTTTTTTTTTTTTAAGAGATGGGGTTTCACTTTGTTGGTCAGAGTGGTTTCAAACTCCTGACCTCAGGTGATCCACCCACCTCAGCCTCCCAAAGTGCTGGGAATACAGGTGTGACCCACCACGCCCAGTCTTTTTTTTTTTTTTTTGAGACAGAGTCTTGCTCTGTCCCCCAGGCTGGAGTGCCGTGGTACAATCTCGGCTCACTGCAACCTTGGCTTACTGCAACCTCTGCCTCCCGGGTTCAAGTGATTCTACTGCCTCAGCCTCCTGACTAGCTGGGATTACAGGTGCCTTCCATCAAACCTGGCTACTTTTTTATATTTTTAGGAGAGACGGGGGGGTTTCACCATGTTGGGCAGGCTGGTCTTAAACTCCTGACCCTGTGATCTGCCCACCTCGGCCTCCCAAAGTGCTGGGATTACAGGTGTGAGCCACTGCGCCTGGCCTTGTTGCAAGATTTTCACAACCAACATATATTCTCTTTGAAATAACAGCAGCTCCAGGAGCCAGGTCTCAAACCTATGAACAACCCCCAGGGGCTGGGGTACAGTTGGCAGAAGGGCAGCCTACTGTGTATGCCTAATGTTCATCATTATTTTAACTTCTGTTGGGATGCTGGACAGGCCAGAATCAAAACTGAACTCCTTGCTAATAATTCTTTTCCCAATGCCACTGGCCTTGGCTCACTCACTGCCCTAAGAAAACCTGAAACTCACTCACGCCAAGGAGCAGACAATTGATAACAGCCCAAACTGTCACACTCTCTCAAGATGTACATTCCAAAGGAGGGAAGGAGACTTAAGATATAGGAAGAAAAGTAATGTGCTATTTTCTTTCATGATGCTGTACCTGCATGGAAACTGAGGCTGGGTTTTATCTTGGAGGCCGCAGGAACAGCAGGGAAAAAGCTCTTTCCTGACGACTTTGACAGTTGAAGGAGTGTGGGGGGCAGCTGACTCTCTGCCGAATGCTCCATGCAGGGAGATGGCAGCTTCTCCCTCGCCTCGAGGGAAAATCACACAGCAGGACTGGAATGAGGAATGGGTGGTGAAGGGATTGTGCATCAAGGTCATTCTGAGCTAAAGTCATGCACTGATTAGACACCTACTGTGTACCGCACTGCTATAAGCACAAAGTACCTCCATGAGCATAATTAATAGAATCACTGCTCTCCTTTTCCTTCAACCCCCAATGAATGAATAAATGATTGCTCCTGGCTGTTTATCCTCCTCCCCTTTCTTTTGTCACCCCCTTTCCCACAATGGAGGCAGTTCTCATCTAAACCAATGTGATAGGTAATTACATGTGTCAACCTGATGAGGTGCCCAGATATTTAGCTAAAAATTACTCTCTGGGTGTTATTTCTGGATGGATGAGACTCACATTTAAAACAGGCTGAGGCCAGGCACAGTGGCTCATGCCTGTAACCCCAGCACTTTGGGAGACAGAGGTGAGCAGATCAACAGGTCAGGAGTTCAAGACCAGCCCGGACAACATGGTAAAACCCCATCTCCAGTAAAAATACAAAAATTAGACAGGCATAATGGTCTGCACCTGTAGTCCCTGCTACCAAGGAGGCTAAGGGAAGAGAAACACTTGAACACAAGAGGTGGAGGTTGCAGTGGGCTGAGATCACATCATTGCATTGCAGCCCGGGCAACAAGAGCAAAACTCTGTCTAATTAAATAAATAAACAAACAAACAGGCTGAGTAAAGCCCTCACGAATGTAGGTGGGCCTTGTCTAATCAGTTGAAGGCCTGAAGAGACTAGAAGAGCTGACTTTCCTCTAACAAAAGAGAAATCCTGCCTGACAGCCTTCTAGCTGGAACATCCACCTTTTCCTGCCTTTGGACTTGAATGGAAACGTCGGCTCTTCCAAGGTCTCAAGCCTGCTACGCAAGTCCTAGCACGTACTGCCCAACAAGCCAGCTCTCTCACGTTATTGACCCACTGTGCTTTGGAACCAAGCACTGTCCTTTTTTTTTTTTTTTAATCACTCATTGGAGTGCAGTGGTGTGATCTCAGCTTACTGCAACCTCCACTTCCCGGGTTAGAGCGATTCTCCTACCTCAGCCTCCTAAATAGCTAGGACTACAGGGGTACACCACCATGCCTGGCTAATTTTTTTTGTATTTTTAGTAGAGACTCTGTCTCCATAAAAAAGAAAAGAAAAAGAAAAATCACCAAACGATAATTTCACTGGGATTATAACTACATAAAATACATACATATGTGGCTTAACAGTAGAGGGAAGCTTGAGAAATATGATGTAAGAATGTTGTGGGATGGGATGTTGTTTCTTTTTCTAGCCTCTAAGACCAGGGCCTCCTGTGTCCCCAGAACTTTGTGCAAATCTGTGACCTCCCCTCTGTCCTCCTCCTCCAGCTGCAGCCCTGGGACCAGGCAAGGAGTGCCGAGGCCCATGTCCACCCACCGGCTGCACGCTCCCAGGGAGGGAGGGTGACTGCTTCTTCCTGGTCTTCCTCTCCATGGAGTGGTCCCCTTATGGGCTGGCGTGCAGCCACCTTCTGTCTGCCAGGCTGGAGTCTGGGCTGGTGCTAGACTTCGGGTCCCTGGAGTACGGGGCCGTCTCCTCCAAGAGGTGGTGGGAAGAGCGGCCACTGCTGCCCCCTTGGTCGTGCGCCTTGGAGCGCCGAGTGGCTGTGATGAGAGTGACGCTCTTGGTGCCTTTGGTCATCTCCTGGAGGGCCTGAGCACTCAGGGCCGGGCTGCTGGCCTCCCTGGCCAGCCTCAGGGTGCCTGGCTCCAGGCCAGAGGGGTACAGCTTGGAGACCAAGCTCTTCATGCTCAGGAAGCTCAGCTTCTGCAGGAAATCAGATGCCACTGAGCTGTCACTATGGTCTCAGGTAGGGTTCCCTGCAGCAGCAGCAGCAGGACAGCGACTCCAGGCGAGTCATTTATTAGGAGAGAAGGACCATGGCAGGGGGACAAGGCAGGAGTTTGGGCTGATCTGAGAGGGTCAGATGATGAGTTCCATCAGGACAAGGGCAAAAGAAGGGCCAGGGCGGCTGAAGAGACAGGCACAGTCCCCGTGGACAGGATGGGGTGACCTTGGGGTGCACTCTTGCTGCACTGGGAAGTTCTCAGGCCAAGTCCCCCAGAACTCAGCCTAGTCATTGAGACACTTCCTGGGGGGCTGCTGTCAGGGACCACCCACCCACCACAGGGGCAGCATTGTCCCTTCTCTAGCCCGGACATTCTCCATCTCAGCAGAGGGCACTGTCCCCGGGCCTGAAGGGTAACCCTATTTTGTGGCCCAGCCCCATGGTGGCCGCTGAGTAGGTCCTGCCTGGCCCTGCACACCCCCTGCTCCCGCATTCCTGCCCCTCCCAGGTATGTGATTGAACCTGTTTCTGCCCTGGTCATGGCGTTTAAGCTCAGGCCTCAGGTCATCCTCACCCAAGCATGGAGGGGGTCTCCCAAAGTCACTGCAGGGACTTCCCCCAGGGGACACAGAATCCCTGGCAATTCCACAGAGGCGGGGCAGCCTCCCTGTGGGGTGGGGCATCATTAGCCTGGTGGCCATGTGCTGGTGGCTGGACTCGTCTCCCACCTGCCCACTTAGTCTAGTATTAGGAAGAATGAGTAGTGACCGTTCCCTTATAACAGTTCATGTGAAAGGGCCAAAATTACCGTGTGAATATCCACAGCTTTCTCCATCTCCCCAGGCCCACCGATCTGACAGGGAGGTTCTCACATGCGGCTCCCACCTCCTGCTCCTCCCCACTCCAAGAAAGGGAAGACTTCTTGCTTGCCAGGAGACAGGCTACACTGATCTACTCAAAAAATGGGTGGAAAGACAGCTGGGCACCACGGTTCATGCCTGTAATCCCAGCACTGTGAGGGGCCAAGGCAGGTGGATCATCTGAAGTCAGCAGTTCAAGACCAGCCTGACCAATATGGTGAAACCCCGTCTTTACCAAAAATTCAAAAATTAGCCAGGCATGGCGGCGCATATTTGTAATCCCAGCTACTAGGGAGGCTGAGGCAGGAGAATCGCTTGAATCCAGGAGGCAGAGGTTGCAGTGAGTAGAGATTGAGCCACTGCACTCCAGCCTGGCCAACAGAGTGAGACAATGCCTCAAAAAAAAAAAGTGTAGTGGGGTGGTGATGGTGGAAAGAAAGAAACGGGGACGGAATGTGGAGAGAATGTAAGAGGGGCTGAGCGTGGTGGCTTGTGCCTGTAATCCCAGCACTTTGGGATGCTGAGGCTGGTGGATTACTTGAGCCCAGAAGTCTGAGACCCCGCCTAGCCAATACTGTCATACCTCATCTCTATTTATTTGTTTATTTTTTGAGAGAGTCTCACTCTTGTGACCCAGGCTGGAGTGCAGTGGCATGATCTTGGCTCACTGCAACCTCCGCCTCATAGGTTCAAGTAATTGTCCTGCCTCAGCTTCTTGAGTAGGTGGGACTACAGTGTAAGCCACCACGCCCGACTAATTTTTGCATTATTAGTAGAGACAGGGTTTCACCATGTGGGCCAGACTGGGCTCGAACTCCTGACCTCAAGTGATCCGCCCGCCTCAGCCTCCTAAAGTGCTGGGATTACAGGCATCACCCACTGCACCCAGCCCTCATCTTTATGAAAATAAAAAAAATTAGCTGGATGTGGTGTCATGTACCTCTATTCCCAGCTACTTGGGAGGCTGAGGCAGGAGGATCACTTGAGGCAAGGAGTTTGAGGCTGCAGTGAGCTGTGATTGTACCACTGCACTCCAGCCTGGGCAACAAAGCAAGATCTCCTCTCCAAAACCAAACAAAGAATGTGAGTAAAAGAGGAACCTGAGAAGCAGGAATCAGTAAGTGTCTCAGGAATGAGGGGTGAGCCTCCGATGTTCTTCAAGAGAAATGCAGAGAAAGGAATGGGGCATTTCCTTTGGGTTGTGAGACCATTTTTCCTTGAATCTGGCACCATGCAAAGGCTCCTGGATTCATCACTTTACAGATGAAGAAATGGAGGCCCAGAGACATGAAGTAACTTCTCCAAGGTCACACAGTTAGCAAGGGATGAAGGGAGGATGGAACCCAAATCTGACTGATTCTCGAGCCCAATCTCTCAACAATTAGATACTACAGAGCCCCTGTAGCTCCACACCCCAGAAAGCCTGGAGAACCAGTAGGAGAACACAGAAGCCTAGAAATCACTTTTTTTTTCTTTTTTTTGAGATAGGGTCTCACTCTGTCACCCAGCCTGGAGTGCAGTGGCGTGATTTCAGCTCACTGCAACCTCCACCTCCCAGGTTCAAGCGATTCTCCCACGTCAGCCTCCCGAGTAGCTGGGATTACAGGTGCGCACCACCATGCCTGGCTAATTTTTATATATATTTTTGTAAAGACAGGGTTTTGCCATGTTACCTAGGCTGGTCTTAAACTCCTGAGCTCAAGCAATCCATCTGCCTCAGACTCCAAAAGTGCTGGGGTTACAGGTGTGAGCCACCATGCCTGGTTCAGAAAGCATTTTTAATTTTTTTCACTCACTGAATCCCTTCAAGGACCTGAGAGGTAGATGTGACTGTCCCCAATCTACAGATGGGCAAAACGAATCTCAGCAAAGCCAGCATGACCAAGGTATCAGGATACAGTGGGGAGTCACTCCTCTCCTCCAAGTCACAGTTTCTTTCTTTTTCTTTTTAGAGACAGGGTCTTGCTCTGTCACCCAAGCTGGAGTGCAGTGAAACAATCACAGCTCACTACAGCCTCTACCTGCCAGTCTCAAGCAATCCTCCAACTTCAGCCTCTTGAGTAGCTGGGACCACAGATGCCCACAGCAGCATGCCCTTTTTTTTTTTAGTTTTTGTAGAGATGGGGTCTTGCTATGTTCCCAGGCTGGTCCCAAACACCTGGCCTCAAGTGATTCCCCCTGCCTCAGCTTCCCAGTGTGCTGGAATTACAGGCATCAGCCGCCATGCCTGGTCCTCATTTTTTTGTTTTATTTTGTTTCTTTTTTAGACAGAGTCTCATTCTGTTGCCCAGGCTGGAGTGTAGTGGTGCGATCTTAGCTTGCTGCAACCTCCCCCTCCCCGGTTCAAGCAATGCCTCAGCCTCCTGAGTAGCTGAGATTACAGGTGTGCACCACCACATCTGGCTAATTTTTATATTTTCAGTAGAGACGGAGTTTCACCATGTTGCCCAAACTAGGCTCGAACTCCTGACCTCAGGTGATCCACCCACCTTGGCGTCCCAAAGTGCTGGGATCACAGGCATGAGCCACCATGCCTGGCCCCTGTTTTCTTAGTCTGTATAGTTGGAGAGAACAGTTCACCTCCCCCACCACATGGCACAGCTAGGAGGAGTCTATACTGTGGAGAATTGTGTCCCCCAAAAATCCATGTCCACTCAGACCTCAGAACAGGTCCTTATTTGGAAATAGGATCTTTGGAGATGCAGCTAGTTAAGGATCTCAGGATGAGATCATCCTGGGTTTACAGTGGGCCCTAAACCTAATGATGGCTGTCCTTGCAAGAAAAGGAGAGGCACCGAGAGACAGAGAGAAGGTCATGTGATAACACATGCAGAGATTGGAGTGGTGCAGCCACAAGCCAGGAATGCCTGGAGCCACCAGGAGCTGGAAGAGACAGGGAATGATCCTCCCCTGGCGCCTCTGGAAGGAGCGAGGCCTGGCCCATGTCTTGGTCTTGGACTTTTTTTTTTTTTTTTTAAAGATGGGGTTTCACCATGTTGGTCAGGCTGGTCTTGAACTCACAACCTCAGGTGATCCACCCACCTTGGCCTCCAAAGTGCTTGGATTACAGGCGTGAGCCACGACGCCCAGCCGGTCTTGGACTTTTTGCCTCCAGGCTGCAGGAGAACACATTTCTGTTGTTCAAGGACCTGGATTGTCATGTTTCCTTTCAGCAGCCACGGGAAGCCAATGCAGTGATTAAGACACTGACTTGGGGCTGGGTATAGTGACTCATGCCTGTAATCCCAGCACTTTGGGAGGCTGAGGCAGGAGGATCACCTGAGGTCAGGAGTTTGCGACCAGCCTGGTCAACATGGTGAAACCCTGAATCGACTAAAACTACAAAAATTAGCCAGCCGTGGTGGCATGTGCCTGTAGTCCCAGCTACTTGGGAGGCTGAGGCAGGATAATCGCTTGAACCCAGGAGGCAGAGGTTGCAGTGAGCTGAGATCTCACTCCAGTCTAGGACACAAGAATGAAACTCCTGCCAAAAAAAAAAAAAAAAAAGACACTTAATTTAGGGCCAGGCTCAGTGAGCAGCCATTACCATTGTGACGATTGCTTAAGCAGAGTCTTCCTTCTGGAAGCTTCTCTCCTGCTCTCCCCTGGCCCAGGTGGCACTGATGGTGAAATCCATGACCCTGATGGGAAAGGGGGTGGCCTCCCCAGAGCCCAGGCCCCTGGTCAGGGCTGCACCCCAACCTCATGAATTGGCGGAGTTAGCAGGATGCAGACGGAGAGCGGAGGGAGAAGAGAGTCTGGCTTTCCCGATTTTCTTGATGGTGTGGCTTTCGACGACTTACAACCCTCACTGTGGATCAAACACAGAAGCATCAGTGCCAACAGGGCCAGCTGCCTGGGGCCTGCGTCCTTCATCGCAGCCAGGGAAAAGACAGAGCTTGGGCCTCTGTGGCCCAACATCATGTCAGAGCAAGTGGCCTCTGCCATGCTTTGGTGATTTGAGACCAAACTGGGCTCATTCATCCAACGAATACAAGCCGGTCCCTGATAGCCAGACCCCATACTGAGAACCAGGTGTGCATCAATCTTAGCAGACATGGCCCCTGCCCTAACACACAATGTCTACAGGGAGAGACATGAAGTCTCCACGAAGAAGACAGGAGGGGGAAGGGCAGGAAGAGACCACCACAGACAGGTCATCAGCACAGACCTCCTGTCCCTAGTTCCTGGTTCAGACCTTTAAAAACTCCTGGCTGTCTTGAGTGACAGGAATATCTTTCCTATGCTACTGGGTGGGCTCTAGATAGCATCAGAAGGGGCTAGTCACCAGAAAGACCAAGCAAGTGACTAGAGAGTAGGAACCTTGGATGGCCTGACCTCTTCCAGGCAGACAAGGATGGCTGGAGATTCAGTCCCCAGCATAACCACTCATGCCTGTGTAATGGAACCCAGTAAAAAGTCTAGGCACCGAGGCTCGGGGGTGGCCTCCTGGTTGGTGAACCCAATGATGTTCTGGGAGCTGGCAGGCCCTGCTCCAGAGAGGGACAGCATGGCTGGACCTCAACTCACCTGCTGCCTGGACTTGGAGCCACCGTTCCAGCTTGCAGCTTGGAGGTCTTGCCATAGTCTCTGCTGCTGCTGCAGGGAGGCTCCAGGAGAGGTGAGGTGGAAGTGTGCCTCCTCTCTAGCTCAGAGGCTGGAAGGCTCTGGGTTCACTTGCATGGACTTACAAATAGTCCCATGTCTATGCTTCTTTTTTTTTTTTTTTTTTTTTTTTTTTAGACAGTCTCGCTCTGTCATCCAGGCTGGAGTGCAGTGGCCTGATCCCGGCTCACTGCAACTTCTGCCTCCCAGGTTCAAGCAATTCTCTGCCTCAGCCTCCCGAGTAGCTAGGGTTACAAGTAACTACCACCACGCCCACCTAATTTTTATTTTTTTTAGTAAAGATGGGGTTTCACCATCTTGGCTAGGCTGGTCTTGAACTCCCGACCTCGTGATCCACCCACATCAGCCTCCCAAAGTGCTGGGATTACAGGCATGAGCCACTGTGCCCAGCCTGTGCTTCTTTTTCTCAGAGTGAGGTTGACATCTGTCTTTTCTAATCCATGGCAAAGCTGCAAATTCACAGACAGCTGCAGGCCAATAGCAGGAAGGCAGCCCAGGGCACAGGAGGAGGTGAGAGTGGCATCTGTTTCTGATCAGGGGGATGGGGTACTGTTTTTACACTCATATGCACACATGTACATGCATGCAGACATAAAGGCATGTGTACACACAAACATGCATGTGCACACACATGCACACATAATGCAAACTCACAAAAACACACATGCATACAAAAATACACATGTGCACAAATGCACATGCACATCTAACACATAAGTACGTGCACACACAAATGTACAAGCACACACAAACACAGGCATGCGCACCAGCACCATGCGTGTACACACACTAAGGGAGCCGCCCTGTCCTCAGCCTGGAGCCTGGGGTTTTCACCACACCATGGAGGGAACAGGTTAGACCTGGGCATTGCAGCCCGTGTGTAGGCTTCACTGTATCCTGGGGTGAACACAGCAGCCGCAAAAGGCCTCTGGGGGAAGACGGGGGAAATGTGACGATAGGCAAGACACCAGATGAAACTGAGGAAGTATTGCTAATTTTGTTGGGTATGATAACCACACTGTGGTTTTGGAGGGAAATGTTCCTGTTTTGGAACGGCCTACTAAGTATTTAGGGGTGAAATATCACCATGTTTGTATTTTATTTTAAATACGCAAGCAAGGCCAGGCACAGTGGCTCACGCCTGTAATCCCAGCACTTTGGGAGGCCGAGGCAGGTGGCTCATTTGGGCTGAGGAGTTCGAGACCAGCCTGGCCAACATGCTGAAACCCAGTCTCTACTAAAAATCCAAAAAAATTTAGCCTGACATGATGGCAGGCACCTGTAATCCCAGCTACTCAGGCTGAGGCAGGAGAATTGCTTGAACCTGGGAGGCGGAGGTTGCAGTGAGCCAAGATCGCACCACTGCATTCCAGCTTGGGTGACAAAGCATGACTCCATGTCATAAATAAATATTTTTTCCAAAGATACATATAAAATGTAGAAAGGGCATATAGAAAGGGCATTTTTAGCCGCAAAGTTCCCAGGCTCAGAGCTGCCCCATACAGTGAGCAGCTCCCACGATTGGTTTCTTATTCTCAGACACCCCTCCAAGGAAGGGGCGAGTCAATGCACTTTGTGAAAGAGGAAACGGCCTCTGAGCTGGCACAGGACTTGGGATTCACGCCTGCCTCCAGCGCCCCGTCCATGCCACCTGGCCTGGGAAGCAGAGTGGCAGGAAGGAGGCTTGGTGCAACCCTTGCGTGGGAGAGGAAACCCACCTACCTGTCCCTGTCCGGCAGCACTGGAGGCAGCTGAAACTGGGCACCCCACGGCAGCTCCTTCCTGTCGTCCAGCTGCAGACCAGACCTTCCTGGTCTCCGCTGCACTCCTCCGGCGGGGAAGATAGATTCAGAACAGAACTGTCCTGGGACCAGACAGAGGGCTGTGTGAGGCCAGCAAGGACACAAGCGAGCTGTGTCTCCAAGCAGAGGACCTCTGAGGGGTCACTGGGGGTCCACTGCGTTCCTGCCACCACCACTCAGAGGAAACTACCAAAGCAGGGAGGTGGGGAAAAGCCAGCAGGTCAGCTCCATCCCTCGGGCCCCACCATGGAAAGAGAAGGAGGCTCTGCTGCTGCAGAGGATCCCCAGCGACTATCTGCACAGACTTGGCCTGGAGAGAATGACGCACAAGGAGACCCCTGTTGTTGGAGCATTCTCGAACGCCTGCAGGAGCCAGGCATGGTGACACACACCTGCAGTCCTAGCTGCTTGGGAGGCCAAGGAGGGAGGACCCATGAGCTCAGGAGTTCAAGTCCAGCCTGGGCAACATAGCAAGACCCTATTTCATTAAAAAAGAAAAATAGCCTGCAGGGCCTTGAAAAGTTAAACAGAATTACCATGTAATCCAGCAGTCCCACTTCTCGGTACATGCCAAGGAATTAGAAGCAGGGCCTTGAAAAGATACTTGCACACCTGTTTTTACAGCAGCACGATTCACAATAGCAAAAGGTAGAAGTAACCCACATGTCCATCAACAGGGAATGAATAAACCATAAAATGTGGTCTGTGCATTCATGGAATATTATTCAGCCTTAAAAAGGAAAGAAGGCTGGGTGCAGTGGCTCATGCCTGTAATCCCAGCACTGTGGGAGGCCAAGGCGGGTGAATCACTTGAGGTCAGGAGTTTGAGACCAGCCTGGCCAACATGGTGAAACCCTGTCTCTACTAAAAATACAAAAATTAGCTGGGCATGGTTGCATGCACCTGTAATGCCAGCTACCTGGGAGGCTGAGGCAGGAGAATCATTTGAGCCCCGGCGGCAGAGGTTGCAGTGAGCTGAGGTTGCACCAGTACATTCCAGCCTGGGCAGCAGAGCAAGACTCTATGTCAAGAAAAAAAGAAAGAAAAAGAAAGGAAAAGGAAGGAAAGAGGGAAGGAAGGAAGGAGAGATAGAGAAAGAAAGGAAAGAAAGAAAGAAAAAGAAAGAAAAAGAAAGAAAGGAAGGAAGGAAGGAAGGAAGGAAGAAAGAGAAAGAAAGAAAGAAAGAAAGAAAGAAAGAAAGAAAGAAAGAAAGAAAGAAAGAAAGAAAGAAAGAAAGAAGAGAAAGGAAGGAAGGAAGGAAAAGGAAAAGGAAAGAAAAGAAAAAAGAAAAGAAAGGCCGGGCACAGTGGTTCACACCTGTAATCCTAGCACTTTGGGAGGCCCAGGTGGGTGGATCACCTGAGGTCAGGAGTTCAAGACCAGCCTGGCCATCATGGTGAAACCCCATCTTAAAAAAAAAAAGAAAGAAAGAAAGAAGGAAAGAGCCAGGAGCGGTGCTCACACCTGTAATCCCAGCACTTTGGGAGGCCAAAGTGAGAGGATCGCTTGAGCCCAGGAGGTCAAGACCAGCCTGGGCAACATAACAAGATCCTATCTTTAATCCAATATATATATAAATTAACTTTTTAAATATGAAAGAAGAAGTGAGTACATGTAGGTACATTGGACCAGTCACATTTGGGGAGGGGACAAGGGTGGGAATGGGTTTGGAAACCTGAGACACATAGTTCCCACCAAGGCCAAAAAAATTTCACCATTCACAGTGAAAGATGTTTGAATTCAATTTAATTAGAAGTTAATCATGGCCAGGTGCAAGGGCTCACACCTGTAATCCCAGCACTTTGGGAGGACAGGTGGTGGATTACTTGAGGCTGGGAGTTCAAGCCCAGCCCTGCCAACATGGCAAAACCCCGGGTCTGCTAAAATTACAAAAATTAGCTGGGTATGGTGGCACATGCCCGTAATTCCAGCTACTCAGGAGGCTGACACACAAGAATTGCTTGAACCCAGGAGATGGAGTGGTGAGCTGAGACTGCACCACTGCACTCCAGCCTGGGCAACAGAGCAAGGCTCTGTCTCCAAACAAACAAACAAAAAAGCAATCGTGAAGAGAGAGATGCTTATGCTAGAGCATCTAGACACCAAGAAGTTCTCAGCACATTGACTACATTGACAGAGATAAATTTAACCCTGGAGTGAGAAGTAGGTGGAGACACGTGATAGGTGCGTAAGATGGTCCAGGCCCTGTGGAGGGTAATGCTGGCAAGCTTTTTTTTTTTTTTTTTTTTTTTTGAGATGGATTTTCACTGTTGTTACCCAGGCTGGACTGCAATAGCATGATTTTGGCTCACTGTAACCTCTGCCTCCCAGATTCAAGCGATTCTCCTTCCTCAGCCTCCTGAGAAGCTGGGATTACAGGCATGCACCACCACACTCAGCTCATTTTTATATTTTTAGTGGAGACACACCATGTTGGCTAGGCTGGTCTCAAATTCCTGACCTCAGGTGATTCGCCCGCCTTGGCCTCCCAAAGTGCTGGGATTACAGGTGTGAGGGACCATGCCCGGCCACTAGCAAGAATTCTAAAGGGACTGCAGGTGCACTCAGGGAGTTCATGCCAAGGATGCACAGGGTGTGGGGAGACAGCATCAGCTAAGGCTGACACTGCATGTTGCCAGCAAGACCCACTGATGGGCACAAAAATGCATGCATGATGCCAGGCATGGTGGCTTGCACCTATAATGTAAGCGCTTTGGGAGGCCAAGGTGAGAGGATCGCTTGAGGCCAGGTATTTGAGGCCAGCCTGGGCAATGGAGTGAGACACTGTCTCTACAACAAAACTTGTTTGTAGTTAGCTGGGTGTGGTGGTGTACACCTGTGAGTCCAGCTACTTGGGAGGTTGAGATGGGAGGATTGCTTGCCCAGGAGGTGGAGGTTGAGGCTGCAGTGAGCCGTGATCACATCACTGCACTCCAGACTGGGCGCCACAGTGAGACCTTGTCCAATAAAATAAAATAAATAAAAATAATATAAATAAATATAAAATTATGTTACATTACACGCACAAGCGAATGAGGAGAGGCAGGATACTTGCAAAGTCTCAGCTCATTCCCCACAAGGTCCTCATTCATGACAAAGGGAAAATAGTAAAATGGAGAAACTGACTGCCACCACCTTAACCAAGGCCCCAGTTAATCTCACAGCAATAAGACAAATCAACCCTGTAAGCCACTGATATACAACATTGTTTCTGTGGTTTTCTTGCTAAAAATGCATAACCTGAATCTAATCGTGAAAACATCAGCAAACCCCAAACATGGAAATTCTACAAAGTAACTGACAAGTGCTCTTCAAGTGTTAAAGGCATGAACAGTAAAGAAAGACAGAGGGGGTAGTGGCTCACCCCTGTAATCCCAGCACTTTGGGAGGCAGAGGCAGGTGGATTGCCTGAGGCCAAGAGTTCCAGAACAGCCTGGCCAACATGGCCAAATCCTATCTCGACTAAAAATACAAAAATTAGCTGGGTGTGGTGGTGCACACCTGTAGTCCCAGCTACTCAAGAGGCTGAGGCAGGAGAATTGCTTGAACCCGGAAGGCAGAGGTTGCAGTAAGCCGAGATTGCACCACTGCACTACAGCCTCGGCGACAGAGTGAGATTCCACCTCAAAAAAAAAGCTGGACGTGGTGACTCGCACCTGTAATCCTAGCACTTTGGGAGGCCGAGGTTGGAGGATCACTTGAGTGAGTCCCCGATGCAGCAGCATAGCCCCTGCCACCAAGCCAGAGTCAGGAAGACACCCCTGGAGAATCTGGCCACCCCAAGAGGAAAGACCCAAGACCGCAGGCATCTCACCAAGGTTCCCCAGAGGACGCCCCTAACAAGGTCCTCCACTGAAGCAGGCTCAGGCTTCCCGTCCAGCGGCTTTGTCTCCCACATGGAATCTTTGGTAGCACCCCAGGATTGCAGGTGTCATGGGGGACAGACAGCAACTCAGACTCGCGAGTGTGAGCAGTGCCCAGGCCGACTCCAGGTCACCCAGGCCTGCCTCCCTCTCCCAAGCCTGAATGCCCAGCCCGAGGCCGCTGGTGCTCTGGCTCCAGGCAGCTAGCCTGCAGATGTTTATCTCCACTGCATGTCAGGGGCCTAGTGCAGAGTGAAGCCTGGTGTGGTCCTGCCCAGGGCCAGGATGGGTGGGATGGTGCTGACACCTGGCCTGAGCCCAAGGCAGGTATGAGCAGGGTCAGTGAGTGGGACTTACCCGAAGAGAGCTGAACATGAGAGAGTGCAGCAGCAGCAGGCGGGTCAGCGCGCCCTCGCCCAGCTCTCGGGAGTACAGGTGGAACCGCTTCTCCAGGGGCTCTGGCACCAGGAGGCCACCATCTGCAGGAGCCACAACAGCAAAGATGAGGACAGGGCCGGAGCACCCCCACCCCACCACACACTCAGGCAAAACAATGTCACTCGGTAGAAAGAAAGTTTCATTCTTTTTTTTTTTTTTTTTAGACAGAGTCTCACTCTGTCACCCAGGCTGGAGTGAAGTGGCATGATCTCAGCTCACTGTCACCTCTGCCTCCTGGGTTTAAGCAATTCTCCTGTCTCAGCCTCCCGAGTAGCTGGGATTACAGGCATGCACCACCATGCCCAGCTAATTTTTGTATTTTTAGTCGAGACAGGGCTTCACCGTGTTGACCAAGCTGGTCTCAAACTCCAGACCCACCTCAGCCTCCCAAAGTGCGGGAATTACAGGCATGAGCCACTGCGCCAGGCCAGTTTCATTCCTTAAAGTTTAAAGGCAAATACTCCAACTAGATAGAAGAGGCTTTTCCAGAGAGTAGGGTTTCTGTACATTGTCTTTATGTGTCTATTAAAAAATTTTTCTACTGTGCTCATGCATTGCCTCTTAATATTATTACCAATTCTAAAGCATTAAGAAAATGTAAGTTAAAAGGCTGGGCCAGGTACATTGGCTCATGCCTGTAATACCAGCACTTTGGGAGGCCAAGGCAGGTGGATCACTTGAGGTCAGGAGTCCAAGACCAGCCTGGCCAACATAGTGAAACCCTGTCTCTGCTAAAAATACAAAAATTAGCTGGGCATGGTGACGGGCACCTGTAGTCCCAGCTACTCAGGAAATTGAGGCAAGAGAATCACTTGAACCCAGGAGGCAGAAATTGCAGTGAGCTGAGATTGCACCACTATACTCCAGCCTGGGTAGCAGAGCGAGACTACATCTCAAGAATTAATAAAGAAATAAATGAAAATCTGGCCATGGTGTCTCACACCCATAATCCCAGAACTTTGAGAGGCTGAGGTGGGAGGACCCTTATGTCCAGGAGTTTGAGACCAGCCTGGGAAACATAGCAACCCTCCATCTCTACAAAAAAAAAAAAAAAATTAACCAGGCATGATGGTATATTCCTGTAACCCCACAGCTACTCGGGAGGCTGAGGTCAGAGGATTGCTTCAGTTGAAGAGTTGCAGGCTACAGTGAGCTATAATAGATCGCACCACTGCACTCCAACCTGGGCAACAGAGTGAGACCCTGTCTCTAAAAACAAAGCAGGCCAGGCACAGTGGCTCATGCCTGTAATCCCAGCACTTTGGGAGGCCAAGGTGGGTGGATCACTGGAGGTCAGGAGTTCGAGACCAGCCTGGCCAACATGTCGAAACCCCATCTTTACTAAAATAACAAAAATGCACACAAAAAACCCACAAAAATTAGCCAGACATGGTGGTACATGCCTATAGTCCCAGCTACTCAGAAGGCTGATGCAGGAGAATCACTTGAACCTGGGAGGCAGAGGTTTCAGTGAGCCAGGATGACACCACTGCAGTCCAGCCTGGGTGACAGAGTGAGACTCTTTTTGACGAAAAAAAAAACAAAACAAAACAAAGCAAAGCCCAGGCCAGTGTGAGGCCTGCCCCTGTTAGTGTAAAAAATGCCATTTGCAGGTTCTTGCACTGCACGTGTGTCTAGGAAAAGACAGGCAGGGAACAGGCAACAGCAGGCCGGAGCTGAGGTCGGGACAGAAGGGATCATGCTGTGCCATTTAGGACTGTCTGATTTTTTTGTTTTGTTTTGTTTTGTAACAGTCTCACTCTGTCACCCAGGCTGGAGTGAAGTGGTGTGATCTTGGCTCACCAAAACCTCCGCCTCCTGGGTGCAAGAGATTCTCCTGCCTCAACCTCAACAGTAGCTGGGATTACAGGCACCCACTACCACACCCAGCTAATTTTGTATTTTTAGTAGAGACTGGGTTTCACCGTGTTGGCTAGGCTGGTCTCGAACTCCTGACCTCAGGTGATCCACCTGCCTTGGCCTCCCAAAGTGCTGGGATTACAGGCATGAGTCACTGTGCTCCGCCCCAATCTTTTTTTTAAGCGCATGTATAGCTTGCTCTTCCCAGAAAAAAATAATGCCAAAGCCCAGCATCCCCGGCTGGGCAGGCCTCACCCTGGATCAGCTGCCGCTGCTCCTGGATCAGCTGCTCACACAGCAGCTGGTGCTGGTGGTAGCGCTGAATCACAAAGTCCTTCTGGCACAGCAGTTTCTTGCAGCACGGGTTGCCGGCCGGCAGCTCCGTGTTCTCCACCTCCAGCTCGTGTGCCCTGCACAGCAGCCACAGCACCTCCCGCTGGTCCTCACTGGTGACCCGCTTGGGCAGCAGCCTCTCCATCTGCGCGGCCTTCCTCTTGGCGTGGCCTAGGTGCTGCTCCAGCCTGGCCTGCAGGGAAACCCAGAGCTCGGGAAGAATGCAGCCAAGTCTGCTTCTTCTTATGGCCCCCATATATAGCACTCAGGAAAGCACACGGGTGATCAGCTCTGAGCATGTGCTGCTAATGTGCTGTCTGCTTTCTGATACTTTGACATCTGAGACCTTGACCTTGGAGGGACTGTCCCACCCAGGGACAGCCAATCACTAGAGGTGGTAAATGACTCACCTGCAAGCACACCTTTCATCTACAAATCAACCAATCCAGAGTCCACTCCCAGACCACCTCCTCCGTGGGGCTCTTGCCCTCTGCCACCATCTGCCTATCCTCGTCACCAAGGGCCAGGTACCAGATGACCAGGGACAGCCCCCAGGCCCCCGAGCCCGCTGGAAATTACCCAAACAGGCAACCCTAAGCCTGTTTATTCTGCCTCAGCTGTTTCTTCCCATGGAAATGACAATACGGGCTCTTAGCCATCTTTCCCCTGATACAGAAAACTAGTGCTGGCCTGGCGCAGTGGCTCACGCCTGTAATCCCAACACCTTGGGCGGCTGAGGTGGGCGGATCACTTGAGCCCAGGAGTTCGACACCAGTATGGGCAACATAGCAAGACCCTGTCTCTGCAAAAACTACAAAAAATTAGCTGGGCATTGTGGCGGTGTGTGCCTGTGGTCCCAGCTACTTGGGAGGCTGAGGTGGGAGGATCACTTGAGCCCAGGAGGCTTAGGCCGCAGTGAGGTATGATTGCACCACTGCACTCCAGCCTCGGCAACAGAGGGAGTCCCTATGTGAAAGAGAGAGAGAGAAAGAGAGAGAGAAATGAGAGAAAGAGGCAGACAGATCATTTGAGGTCAGGAATTCAAGACCAGCCTGGTTAACATGGTGAAATCTCATCTCTACTAAAAATGCAAAAAAATTAGTTAGGTGTGGTGGCAGGTACCTGTAGTCCCAGCTACTCAGGAGGCTGAGACAAGAGAATCTCTTGAACCCAGGAGGCAGAGGCTGAAGTGAGCC
This sequence comes from Cheracebus regulus, assembly GCA_963574635.1. Taxonomy (NCBI): domain Eukaryota; kingdom Metazoa; phylum Chordata; class Mammalia; order Primates; family Pitheciidae; genus Cheracebus; species Cheracebus regulus. The sequence continues at coordinate 36,930 of CAUYQU010082298.1, read as the reverse complement.
AAGATTGCACCATTGCACTCCAGCCTGGGAAACAGAGCAAGACTCTGTCTCAGAAAAACAAAACAAAAAAGTCCCATTGATTTGTTTTTGATCAATTATTAACTAATTAATAAGCAAACTCATCCTTTGCAGTCCACGTTGCATATTAATAGTTATATTTTGCTCTGAAGGTGATGCTATCTTGTTGATGTCCATTTTGGGTTTGAGCAAAAGATATTTTAAAAAATGTCTTTTTACTCTTGTTTTTCTATATTATTTGATTTTTTCACAGGAAAGATTTTTCTTTTTTCCTTCTTTTAGTCTTGTCTAATAAATCAGAAAGATTTTTTTAATTTACTTTTTTTTGAGCAAAAGACATTTAAAAAAATTTTTTTTTTAGATGGAGTCTGTCACCCAGACTGTATTGCAGTGGTGCAATCTTGGCTCACTGCAACCTCTGCCTCCCAGGTTCAAGTGATTCTTCTGCCTCAGCCTCCCGAGTATCTAGGATTACAGGTATGCACCACCACACCTGGATAATTTTTGCATTTTTAGTAGAGACAGGGTTTCACCATGTTGTCCAGGATGGTCTTGAACTCCTGACCTCAAGTGATTCACCGGCCTCAGGCTCCCAAAGTGCTGGAATTACAGGCATGAGCCATTGCAGCTGGCCTAAAAAATTTTTTAAAGGTCAGATGACTTTCAGAATGAAATCACATCATCTCCAAATTGCTGCAGGCAGATGAAACAATATTAAGGAGTTTCTCGTACGGCTACATAGCTTTTAAGTGAAATAAATGCCACCTGCTTTTTTGACATCATCAACACTTTTTGTACTTGCCTAAAAATACACCTGCAAACACTTAACTAATGGGCTGAAACCGTCTCCAGCTTCCATAGTGTTTCTCTCAAAGTCTCCATCGTGTGCCCATTCTGTCATTTTTCTGAAGTGAGACTATTAGATAACCAGCTATCCTACAAATAGCTCATATAAACAACTAGCTTGTCTGAGAAAACAAAAGTGTGGGCCGGACGCAGTGGCTCACACCTATAATCCCAGAACTTTGCGAGGCCGAGGCAGGTGGATCACCTGAGGTCAAGAGTTTGAGACCAGCCTTGCCAACATGGCAAAACCCCCGTCTCTAGTAAAAATACAAAAATAAAAACCAGGCATGGTGGTGGGTGCCTATACTCCCAGCTACTCAGGAGGCTGAGGCAGGATAATTGCTTGAACCCGGGAAGCGGAGGTTGCAGTGAGCCTAGATCATGCCACTGCACTCCAGCCTGCACAACAGAGCAAGTCTCCATCTCAATTTTTTTTTTAAAAAAAAGGAAAACAAAAACGAGAAGAGACATCCTTCTCCAGAGAGCAAGCTCAGGCGTGGCCTTCCTTCTGGTCATCTCCCTGGTCCTCCGAGGATGTGCCCAAGGCCAGAACTGGAAGGACCAGGTGAGATGGAAATCACGCTGCAAACTGTCAAGCCCTGGCTCTCTGGGGGTTGCTCCAGAGGGATCTCGTGGAAGCTGGAGGCTGCCATTCCAGATATCATCCACAGAAGGTAAGGCAGGCTGAGGGGTGGTGGACCCCATGCCCCTACTCATGACTCTACTCATGACCCACTTCCGTGGTCACTGACCTCCGGCCCTGTTTTCTTCTCCCTGCAGCCCCTATTGTCACTGTAACTTTGACATGAAGGGACAGGGGTTTTGGAGTCAGACCCAACTCGAGTCCCAGCTGTGTTCCTCCTGCCCCCTGCAGATTTTGGACAATTTACTTCACCTCTCTGAGCCTCAGTTTTCTCATCTGTAAAATGGTAGTGATCAGCCCTACTGCATAGGATGAGTTAAAGTTCACCCAATGGCCGGGTGCAGTGACGCACGCCTATAATCCCAGCACTCTAGGAGGCCAAGGCAGGAGGATCACTTGAGCTCAGAAGTTCAAGATCAGCCTGGGCAACAGAGGGAGATGCTTTCTCTACAGATAATTTTAAAAAATAGCCAGCCCAGCCAGGCACAGTGCCTCATGCCTGTAATCCCAGCACTCTGGGAGACCGAGGTGGGTGGATCACCTGATGTCAGAAGTTCAAGACCAGCCCGGCCAACATGGTAAAACCCTGTTTCTTCTAAAAAATACAAAAATTAGCTGGGCATGGTGGCAGGTGACTACAATCCCAGTTACTCAGGAGGCTGAGGCTGAAGTATGGCTTGAATCCAGGAGGCTGAGTTTGCAGTGAGCCAAGATTGAGCCATTGTACTCCAGCCTGGGCTACAGAGCAAGACTCCATCTCAAAGAAAGACAGAAATTTTAGAAATCACTTCATCAATTTCTACCCAAAAAGCCTACCGGGGCTTGATTGGAATTTTTTAAAAATAGCCAGCCCATGCACAGTGCCTGTAATCCTAGCACCCTGGGAGGCTGAGACAGGAGGACTGCTTGAAGACAGGAGTTCAAGACAATCCTGGGCAATACAGTGATACCCCAACTCTAAAATAAATATGTAAATAAAAACAAGTTCACCCAAAGCCCACAGGCTCAGCAATTGATAAGTGTTAGCAACTCTTATTGCCATGGTCATCATTGTTGTGACTAACTGTGCACAGCCTGCTCCCACACCTTGAGGGCCGCAGGCTTCCGCTGCTCGGCTAACAGCAGTTTGACCTCCTCTCTGGCCAGTGCCACCTCGTGTGGCTCATAGGCCTTGCCCTCGTCCCCATCAGCATCAGCCTCTGCCAGTTCCTCGTCCTCCTCCAGCTCGCCCCCATCCCTGTGGGTGCGGGGCTGGGTCTTCTCACACTCCCAGCTGCAACAAGGACAGAGGGAGCCAGAGTGCAAGCCACGTGGGGGGCTGAGTGTCCTGGCACCTCCACTCCCATAGCCCCTCCTGGCCCCAAGTGAATTATGCACAGATATGGGCATAAAAATGGAGCTATATGGCTGGACATGGTGGCTCATGCCTGTAATCCCAGCACTTTGGGAGGCTGAGGCGGGTGGATCATCTGAGGTCAGGAGTTCGAGACCAGCCTGGCCATCATGGCAAAACCCCATCTCTACTAAAAATACAAAAAACTGGCCAGGTGTGGTGGGTCACACCTATAATCCCAGCACTTTGGGAGGTTGAGGTGGGTGGATCATGAGGTCAGGAGTTCAAGAACAGCCTGGCCAACATGGTGAAACTCCATCTCTACTAAAAATACAAAAATTAGGCAGGCATGGTGCCATGTGACTGTAGTCCCAGCTACTTGGGAGGCTGAGGCAGAAGAATTGCTTGAACCAGGGAGGCGGAGGTTGCAGTGAGCCAAAATCACGCCACTGTACTCCAGCCTGAGTGACAGAGCAAGATTCATCTTAAAAAAAAAATTAGCCTGGCATGGTGGCGAGCACCTGTAATCCTAGCTACTTAAGAGGTTGAGGCATGAGAATCACTTGAACTTGAGAAGCTGAGGCTACAGTGAGCCAAGATCATGCCACTGCACTCCAGCCGGGTGAAAAAAAGAAAAAAAAAAACATAGAGCTATATGATCTCTTCTGTTTTTGTTTTGTTTTGTTTTGTTTTGTTTTGTTTTGTTTTTGAGACCGAGTCTCGCTCTGTCACCAGGCAGGAGTGCAGTGGTGCAATATTGGCTCACTGCAACCTCCGACTCCTGGGTTCAAGCAATTCTCCTGCCTTAGGCTCCTGAGTAGCTGGGATTACAGGCACATGCCACTACATTCAGCTAATTTTTGTATTTTCAGTAGAGACAGGGTTTTACCATGTTGGCCGTGATGGTCTCAATCTTCTGACCTTGTGAACCACCAGCCTCGGCCTCCCAAATTATAGGCGTTAGCCATGGCGCCCTGCCGATCTCTTCTATTTTTTTTAAGCATGACCAAAAGCTGGAAGGAAATCCAAGAATCAGCAGACACCTGCTGCAGGATCAGAGTGACCAAGTGCAGGACTCTGCAGCCAGCCGAGTCTCTAGCCCCAGCACCGCTCATGCCACTGGGTGACCGTGGGCACCTCCTGTGTAAATGTATCCTCTCTGAGCCTCAGCTTCCTCCGCTGTAAAACTGGGATGACAAAGTTCATGCATCTAGGGCTCTCAGGATTAACTGCATGGCCCGTGGCTCTGTTGAAGAGGTGCTCAATCAAAAAAATTAGCCAGGTGTGGTGGTGCATGTCTGTGGTTCCAGCTACTTGAGAGGCTGTGGTATGAAAATCGCTTGAGCCCAGGAGGTGGAAGTTGCATTGAGCTGAGATTGTACCACTGCACTCCAGCCTGGGTGATAACGGTGAGATTCTGTCTCGAAAAAAAAAAAAAAAGAGAGAGGTGCCCTATCAAATCCAAACTACAAGGATCCCATGGAAACTGCGTGGGAGGAAGGTTAAGGGAGCAAGTGCAGATGTTTGGCTGGAAATGGATGAGATGGTGAGGGCATTTCTTTTTATTTGGAATTCCTCTAATGTGCCAGGCATGGTGGCTCACTCCTGTAATCCCAGCACTTTGGAAGGCCAAGACAGCAGAACTGCTTGAAACCAGGAGTTCAAGACCAGCCTGCACAACATAGTGAGACCCCCATCTCTACAAAAAATAAAAAATTAGCCAGGTGTGTGGCTGGGCCCAGCGGCTCACACCTGTAACCCCGGCACTTTGGGAGGCCAAGGCAGGTGGATCACCTGAGGTCAGGAATTTGAGACCAGCCAGGCATGGTGGCGCACTTCTGCAGTCCCAGCTACACAAGAGGCTGAGGTGGGAGGGTCACTTGAACCCAGGAAGTTGAGGCTGCAGTGAGCCAAGATTGCACCACTGCACTCCAGCCTGGGAAACAGAGCAAGGCTTCCTCTCAAAATAAAAAAATAAAATGAAAAGAAGTAGAAAGGAAGGAGGAGTAGAAGAAAGAAGGTGGAGGGAGAAGAAACATGGGAAGAATTGAGAGCAGAAGGTGAAGGAGAACAAATGGGTTTAAATCACAGCACCATATTTGGTTTGGTTTGGTTTTTTCAGACGGAGTCTCGCTGTATCGCCCAGGCTGGAGTACAGTGGCACGATCTCGGCTCACTGTAACCTCCATCTCCTGAGTTCAAGCGATTCTTCCACCTCAGCCTCCCAAGTAGTTGGGATTACAGGCACCCACCATCATGCCTGGCTAATTTTTTTGTATTTTTAGTAGAGACAGGGTTTCATCATGTTGGCCAGGCTGGTTTTGAACTCCTGACCTCAAGTGCGCTGCCGACCTAAGCCACCCAAAGTGTTGGGATCACAGGTGTGAGCCACTGTGCCTGGCCAGTACCAGGTTTTAAGTCAACCATAAGTCACCCATAAGTGTGGTGGCCATGGGTCCTGGTTTGTGCAGGGCAGTCCCAGAGGACATGATTGTCCCAGTGTAATTGTTTTGTTGTTGTTGTTGTTTTTATTTTTTTGAGAAGGAGTCTTGCTGTGTTGCCCAGGCTGGAGTGCAGTGGCGCAATCTTGGCTAACTATAACCTCCGTTTCCCGATTCTCCTGCCTCAGCCTCCTGAGTAGCTGGGACTACATACATGCACCACCATGCCTGGCTAATTTTGTATTTTTAGTAGAGATGGGGTTTCACTATGTTGGCCAGGCTGGTCTTGAATTCCTGACCTCATGATCCACCAACCTTGGTCTCCCAAAGTGCTGGGATTACAGGCCTGAGCCACCGTGCCTGGCCTATTTCTTTCTTTCTTTTTTTTTTTTGATACGGAGTCTTGCTCTGTCACCCATGCTGGAGTGCAGTGGCGCGATCTCGGCTCGCTGCAATCTCCACCTCCCGGGTTTAAGCGATTCTCCTGCCTCAGACTCCTGAGTTGCTCAGACTACAAGCACACACCACAACACCTGGCTAATTTTTGTATTTTTAGTAGAGACGGGGTTTCACCATGTTGGCCAGGATCGTCTCGATCTCTTGACCTCATGATCCACCCGCCTTGGCCTCCCAAAGTGCGGGGATTACAGGCATGAGCCACCACGCCTGGCTGACCCAGTGTAATTGGCAACAGCCCCCTTTCACCTCCGAACACACCCTGGTGTGTATGCTAATCGCATGCCCAGTATCTCTGCACATGGCCACTCTGTGCTCAGTGCATCTGAGCAGGGAGTAAGTGTGCAAAGAGAGAAAAGCCCTGGCCTAGGACAGGGCAAGCCCACATCTCCTCTAAGCCTCAGTATCCCCTCCTATTGCAGGGTTGGGCCTGGCTGGCCTACCAGGATGCCTCTGGACTCTAGCCTGTGTGAGAGATCAAAGGAATCTGGAATCTTTTCCTACCTGGCCCAGCGTAGCTACAGGGGCAGGAGAGCAGGGGAGGAATAGGAACTTGCAGGCAGCAGAGGGTGGCTGGCCAGCAGCAAAAGGAGCCCCCAGCAGAGGCCCCTCTGCTCCAGCAGGCCGGCCCTGCCCTGTTAGGAGGGACAGTGCTGGGTTCCCCCAAGCCAGCAGGCACACTCACTCCGCAATGGTCAGCAGGTGGCAGGACACGTCCATGTGCAGCTCGATGTTGGTGTTCTCCAGCTCCACCAGGCTGCGCCGCATCTCCATCTGCTCCTTGAAGGCCCCGACGAGCTGTGCCCGGATCTTGTTCATCTGTACGTGGCTATCCTCCTCTGCGTCATGGGACAGCATCAGGACTGTGGGCAGGAAGGGAGCTGGCTGCACCAGGAGCAGTGCCATCTAAGCCAGGGTTGAACTCCATGCCTGCCCACCAAGATGGTGTCTGGCCCACAGAAAAGCTCAGTATACATGGATGAATGAGTGAATGGAGATGGACAGGTGGGTGGTGGATGGTGGATGGATGGATGGATGATGGATGGATGGATGGATGGATGGATGGATAGATGGATGGATGAGTGGATGAATGGGTGGATGGATGGAGATGAATGGTTGGGGATGGATGGATGGATGGATGGATGGATGGACAGATGGATGAGGATGGATAAATGGACAGATGGATGAGGATGGATGAATGGATGGGTGGATGGCGAATGGATAGATGGTGGATAGGTGGATAGATGGATGGATGGTAGATAGACGGAAGGGTAGATGGGTGGACAGAGGGTAAATGGATGGATGGGTGAGTGGGTAGATGTGTAAATGGGTGGATGCATAGATGGATGGTTGGACTTATGGATAAATGGATAGATGATTTAGAGAAATTTAAACCCTCTCTTTGCCTGGCTTGGAGTCAGGCTACCTGGATTTGAGTCTCAGGAACACAAATAGTATTGAGTCTCAGCCAACCATCTCAGCTCAGACCTCACTTTCCCAGTGAAACATTCCCAGACTCTCACTCTGAGCTACCTGCCACCTGCTCTGATGACACCCTGCCTTCTCTTTCACAGTGCTCTGCACATCTATGATTAGGTAATATTTTGTGATAAATGTTTTATATCTGTCTTTCCTGCTAAAATGTAAGCTCCATGGGGCAAAATCATTCCTGTCTTCCTGTTTCCTACAGTGAGTTCCAACCTAATAGTTGCCCAGTAGGTAATCAGTGGTTTTCCCTGCCTGTCCCAATAGATGGTTCCAGCCTGGACATGCATGGTTTGTCCAATCTGTTCCCATGACCTTGAGGGCAGTGGTCAAGAGCTGCCTTTTCCTTAAATGTTAAGTAACCTGGGGTTGGCAAAATAAATTATGGTACATCCAGATGATGGAATCACTGCAGTCATTAAAACAAATTTTTCAGGCTGGGTGCAGTGGCTGATGCCTATAATCCCAGCACGTTGGGAGGCCGAGGTGGGTGGATCACTTGAGGTCAGAAGTTCGAGACCAGTCTGGCCAACGTGGTGAAACCCCATCTCTACTAAAAATACAAAAATTGGTCAGGTGCGCTGGCAGGTGCCTGTAATCCCAGCTAAATGGGAGTCTGAGGCAGGAGAATCACTTGAACCTGGGAGGCAGAGGTTGTAGTGAGCCAAAATCATGCCACCACACTCCAGCCTAGGCAACAGAGCAAGACCCTGTCTCAAAAAAAAAAAAAAAAGTAAGTCAGGTGTGGTGGCACATGCTTGTAGTCCCAGCTACTCAGGAGGCTGAAGCAGGAGGATCATTTAAATCCAGGAGGTTGAGGCTGCAGTGAGCTATGATTGCAACACTGCACTGCAGCCTGGGCCACAGAGCAAGACCCTGTCTCTAAAGAAAAAAAGGAAAGAATCCAACCCCCATTTACAAGGGAAGAATTAGAGCTCTGGGTCGGGACACAGTGAGGTGGTAGCCAGGTTGAAACTAAAGCCCGGGCAGGGCCACCAAAGTGCTCTCTGGGTGCAGGTGCTCAGAGTGGCCCAAGCACACAGCCCCAGATAGGGAGGGGTAACCAGGACAGGGACGTGTCCTGCGGGCCCTGGGAGGGTGACAGTGCTTCTGTGCTGTAGGGGGCACACGGCAACATATTAAAGCTTATGTACATGGCATTTAAGGTCGGGCATGGAAAAATACTGAAGCATTGTGTGTATGTTATTTGTGCATGGGAATAAAACTCCTTGACCCTGAAAACAGGACAGGGAATGGAGTGTGTGGTGTGATAAGGAACGCTGAAAACAGCCTCCTGAGAATACAGTTTGAATGTGTACAAGGTCACAGGTGCCTCAGTATCCCCCCTCAAATAACCATCTAGTGGATGTTTGTAGTTAATACAAGCCCTTCAATAAATACTTGGTGGATGGATGGATGGATACTGGGGCAGACTCTCTCAGAAGAGCTACCCCCTAGCCTTACTTGACTGGAACTGTCTGAGTACTTCGTTCTTGGCGTTCACTGCAAGCTATAAGCTCTGTGCTGCACCTGCAGGAGGCGCCAGCCCCCACTCAGCCTACCTACCTCGGGCATCCTGGATGCCAGCTTCACTTTTCTTGCTTCTCGATTTTTGATTTGAGGTGCTCGATCTCTCTGCGCAGGTCAGAGATGACCTCCGTGTACTGCGCGATGCGATAGGAGACATTCAGCAGGTTGCGCTTGACCTAGCGGGCAGGGCACGCAGCCAGAGTCAGGCAGGAAATACCTGAAATGCCCCATAAAGGATGAGTCTGAAATGATGCAAACATGGGCCAGGCACAGTGGCTCACACCTGTAATCCCAGCACTTTGGGAGACTAAGGTGGGCAGATCACCAAGTCAGGAGTTCAAGACCAGCCTGGCCAGCATAGTGAAACCCCGTCTCCACTAAAGATACAAAAAGGTAGCCAGGTGTGGTGGTGTGCACCTGTAATCCCAGCTACTCAGGAGGCTGAGACAGGAGAATTGCTTGAACCCAGGAGGCAGAGGTTTCAGTGAGCTGAGATCGCACCATGGCACTCCAGCCTGGGTGACGGTGTGAGACTCCATCTCAGAAAACAAAAAAAAAGTAAGAACACAAACGTGCGTTTGCTATAAAATTCAAGTCAATGCTATTCAGCCTGAAAAAGGAAGGAAACTGGCTAGACATGGTGGCTCACACATGTAATCCCAGCACTTTGGGAGGCCGAGGCAGGAGGATTGCTTGAGCTCAGGAGTTTGTGACCAGCCTAGGCAACATAGCAAGACACCCATTTTGTGCTAAAAAAAATTCGAAACTTAGCCAGGTGTGGTGGCTTATACCTGTGATCCCAGCTACTCAGGAGGCTGAGGTAGGAGGATCACTTGAGGCTAGGAGATTGAAGTTGCAGTGAGCTATGATTGTACCACTGCACTTCCAGCCCGAGCAATAGAGCAAGACCCTGCCAAAAAAAAAAAAAAAAAAAAAAAGGAAGGGAATTCTGAGAGTTGCTATAAGATGGATGGACCTCGAGGCCATGCTGCTGAGTGAAATAGGCTGGTCCCAGTAGGACAGACACCGTGTATTCCACCTACATGAGGCTCTTGGCCGGGTGTGGTGGCTCGTGCCTGTAATCCCAGCACTTTGGGAGACCGAGGAGGGCAGACCACTTGATGTCAGGAGTTTGAGACCAGCCTGGCCAACATAGTGAAACCCTGACTCCATTTAAAAAATACAAAAATTAGCTGGGCATGGTGGCAAGTGCCTGTAGTCCCAGCTACTCACGAGCCTGAGGCAGGAGAATCACTTGAACCCAGGAGGCAGCAGTTGCAGTTAGCCGAGATCATGCCACTGCACTCCAGCCTGAGAGACACAGTGAGACTCCATCTCAACAAAAAACAAAAAACCCCACCTACATGAGATCCCTCAAGTCCTCAAATTCATAGAGATAGAAGGTAGAATGCAAGGTGCCAGTGGCTGGGGAACAGGGTGAGCAGTTATGATTTAATGGATGCAGAGGCCGGGTAAAGTGGCTCACATCTATAATCCCAGCATTTTGGGAGGCTGAGACAGGAGGATCACTTAAGCCCAACAGTCTAATACCAGCCTGAGCAACACAGGGAGATGGTGTCTTTACAAAAATACTGAAAAATTAGCTGGGCATGGTGGTGTGCACCTGTAGTCCCAGCTGCTTGGGAGACTGAAGCAGGGGGATTATGACTTGAGCCTAGAAGGTCAAGGCTGCAGTGCAGAGCTTCAGTTTGAGAAGATGAGAAAGTTGTGGAAATAGATGGTGGTGATGGTTGCAGAAAGACTTTTGTTTTTCCCAAGACAGAGTCTTGTTCTGTCACCCAGGATGGAGTGCAATGGCGCAATCCCAGCTCACTGTAACCTTCACCTCACAGGTTCGTGATTCCCCTGCCTCAGCCTCCCGAGTAGCTAGGATTTCAGGCATGTGACACCATGCCCAGCTAATATTTTTATATTTTTAGTAGAGACAGGTTTTCGCCATGTTGGCCAGGCTGGTCTCAAACTCCTGACCTCACGATCTACCCACCTAGGTCTCCCAAAGTGTTGGGATTACAGGCGTGAGCCACTGCACCCAGTCCGACATGAATGTACTTAATGCCACTGACTGCACACTTAAAAATCTGAAGTCCAAGTGCCTGTTCCTCACCCTGGTCTTGATATTCTTGGCCCTGAAGGCATACAGCAGCGTGGTCCGAGACTCCTCAAAGCAGGTGCTGGCTGGGCTGATGTGGGCAATCATCACAGTGTGGCTGTTCCCACCTAGGGCATCCTGTTCAGGGGAAAACCGCTGAATGGGGGTGAAGAGAGCCTCAGGGCCCTGCCTGTCCAGGGGTGCTGGCCCTGCCCCAGCCGTTGCCAGGACGTCTCATATTCCAGCTCCAAGCCCTGAAAAGGACAGCTGGTGCCAGAACCCAGGGGTCAGTCCTCAGGGAGGTGACCGTGATGATGAAGTGGGACCCTTTCCAGGCCCACCCCATCTGACTTCAGCTCTGATGAGAGCAGATTGGACCAAGGGGTCAAATTTACAGAAACATTTCTCTTTACCGTTTTTTTGTGGTTGTTTTTTGTTGTTGTTTTTGAGATGGAGTCTCACTCTGTCACCCAGGCTGGAGTACAGTGGCACCATCTCAGCTGACTGCAACCTCTGCCTCCTGGGTTCAAGTGATTCTCCTACTTCAGACTCCCGAGTAGCTGAGTAGGATTACACACCTGTAATCCCACACCAGGATAACTGTATTTTTAGTAGAGACAGGATTTCCCCATGTTGGCCAGGCTGGTCTCGAACTCCTGACCTCAGGCGATCCGCCCACCTTAGCCTCCCAAAGTGTTAGGATTACAGGTGTGAGCCACTGCACTCGGCCTACTGTTTTACCTATGTGTTAATTCATACCCCACCTTGCTATGGAACGGAGGTGCTGCCATTTAGCTCACAATAAAGGAGAGTTTTCTCATAGTCAAAGCCCTCCACGATGGGAAGCTAGCTGTGGATGGGTGGTGAGCTTCCTGTTGCCAGGGGTATGCAAGCACAAGCAAGACCATACTTTCGGGGGAGTCAGGCAGTGACTTGAGATGGCATCTACTGTGATGCAGAAAGCATCTACTGTGCTTTCTGGCCCTTATCCAGGTCTGGCTTCTCATAGCTGGTATCTCCTGAGAGAGCAGGGTCTTGCCCACCCTCCAGGGCCCGCAGCACCCACCTTCAGCAGGCGTGTGAGCTTGCTGTCCCGGAAGTTCATATACTGCGCCCAGCTGCCGCCCTTCTCACTGAGCGCATTGATGCAGTTGCCCAGGGCCAGCAGTGAGAGGTTGATGTGTGCACCCTCCTTCATCCTCGTGCCTCGGTTCTGGGTCTGTGCAACGAGGGGCCGGGCTGAGAGGGGAGATCTTAGTCCTTCCTACCTGCCATGCCCCATCCCGGTTTCCAGGGAGGGGACTGAGGCCCAGAAGGTGGAATAACCCCACCCCACCCCAGCCCCAGGCGCTCTGTCTCTCAGGCACTGATTACAATCACCAACCCTCTGGGGATGTAGGATTCGGTGGGAGAAACACTTCGCTACAGCCAACAGAAGCCACGAAGCAGAGCTCCCTGCCAGTGTTAAAAAGATGCTCATCACTAAGTGAGGTAAAGGCAGCCCAGGCTCAGTGGCTCATGCCTGTAATCTCAACACTTCAGGAGGCCGAGGCGGATGGATCACCTGAGGTCAGGAGTTCGAGACAAGCCTAGCCAACATGGTGCAACCCCGTCTCTACTAAATATATAATTAATAAATAGCTGGGTGTGGTGGTGGGCGCCTATAATCCCAGCTCCTCAGGAGGCTGAGGCAGGAGAATCACTTGAACTCAGGAAGCAGAGGTTGCAGTGAGCCAAGATCGTGCCACTGCACTCCAGCCTGGGTGACAGAGTGAGACTCTGTCTCTAAATAAATAAATAAGATAAAGAGAGAAAAGTCTGTGCAAAACAACTCCAGGTTTTTGCTTGGTTTTTGGGTTTTTTTGAGATGGAGTCTCACTCTTGTTACCCAGGCTGGAGCGCAGTGGCACAATCTCCGCTCACTGCAGCCTTTGCCTCCCAGGTTCAAGCAATTCTCCTGTCTCAGCCTCCCAAGTCACTGGGATTACAGGCACCCACCACCATGCTCTAATTTTTGCATTTTTATTAGAGATGGGGTTTCACTGTGTTTTCCAGGCTACTCTTCAACTCCTGATCTCAGGTGATCCACCCACCTCAGCCTCCCAAAGTGGTGTGATTACAGGGGTGAGTCACCACGACTGGCTTTTTGACAGTTTCATTCTGTCACCCCGGCTAGAGTGCAATGACGTGATTATGGCTCACTGCTGCCTCCACCTCCTGGGCTCAAACGATACTCCCACCTCAGCTCCCCAAGTAGCTGGGACTACAGGCAGGTACCACCATGCCCAGCTAATTTTGTTTACATTTTGTAGAGACAGAGAATCGTTATGTTGCCCAGCCTGGTCTTGAACTCCTGAGCTCAAGTGATCCTCCTGCCTTGGCCTTCTGAAGTGCTGGGATTACAGGCATGAACCACTGTGCCCCGCCCAACCCATTTTACAATAAAAATAATAGTGTGTGTTTCACCTAGGAAGGAGCCCTCTGAAACATTCTCATCCATCAGGCCCCTCATCAGGGAGCACCTTGACCTCATCTGCAAAGGGGAGACCGTAGCACCCAGTCATGGCCCTTCACCACGTCGTCCTGTTTATTTGCCTCAAATCACTTCACTCAGTGATGGACTTCTCTTAGATATGTCCAGTGATTGATTCTCCACCTGCTCCCCCATCAGAATTCAGCTCCAGGAGGGCAGAACCTGCCACTCTTGTTGGCTTGTGTCCCCAGAGACCGAAAACCCAGTGGGTGCCTGGTTCACACAGGTGCTGTGTGCAGAATGAATGACTGAATGCAGAAGCCTCAAAAAGCAGCTGCCCTCAGGAAGACGCCCACCACGTGCAGTCACTGTGGGGGGGGATCTTTTCTTCCTTTTTTTTTTTTTTGAGACAGAGTCTCACTCTGTCACCCAGGCTGGAGGGCAGTGGCACTATCTTGGCTCACTGCAACCTTCGCCTCCCAAGTTCAAGAGATTCTCTCCTGCCTCAGCCTTCTGAGTAGCTGGGATTACAGATGGCTACCACCACAGCCCAGTAAATTTTTGTATTTTTAGTAGAGATGGGGTTTCACCATGTTGGCCAGGCTGTTCTCGAACTCCTGACCTCAGGTGATCCACCCTCCTAGGCCTCCCAAAGTGCTGGGATTACAGGCATGAGCCACCATGCCGGGCCCACTTTCCCTTTCCATAATACCACATTTGAAATCAGAAAAAATAATTACTAGCCAGGCACAGAGGCTCATGCCTGTAATCCCAGCTCTTTGGGAGGCCAAGGCAGGAGGATCACTTAGGGCCAAGAGTTCAAGATAATAGGGGCCACAGGGGGAAGCATCAGGGTTGGTCAGAAGGCTGAGGGGGCGGGGGACTGTGGGTGAGAGACCTGATGGTGGCTTTCGCGGGAAGGCACGAATGAGGCTGGGTAAGCAGGCTTAGGGTTGGCTGCTGGGATAATTTCAGCAGGCTCTGGAGCCTAGGGCTGTAACTGGTTATCTGGTGCCTGGCCTGGGTGACAAGGGCAGGTGGATGGTGGCTAGAGTGTGAGAGCCCCACAAAGGAGAGCGAGACCCCTTCTCTACCAAAAATTTAAAATCAGCCAGGCATGGTGGTGCACACCTGTAATCCCAGCTACTCAGGAGGCTGAGGCAGGAGGATTGCTTGAGCCCAGGAGGTTGAGGCTGCAGTGAGCCAAGATCTCACCACTTCACTCCAGCCTGGATGACAGAGGGAGACTCTGTCTCCAAAAAGAAAAAAGATTACCAGCATTTCTTTTCCAGGACATGGGTTTTAGAGTCACTGGGAGTGTGGTTTGAAAATGCCTTAAACTACTTATCTCAGACAAATCTCCCAATCTGCGTCTCAGCCTCTTTATTTGCCAAAAGGAGAGATAATCCCAGTGTCACAGAGTTGTGGTGAGGCCACCCTGGGATAACATGTGTGAGAGGCCAGCACAGATAGGCCAGGGAAGCGAGCAGCAAGAGTCAGCTGTCACTTCCATCAAGCAGGAGCCAAGCTGGGCAGGACACAGCTGCCGGTGCCACCCAAAGCCCAAGGGTTGTATGTCTGTGTCACCGAGTTGGGGCCTTTCTTTTTTTTCTTTTTTTGAAATGGAGTCTCACTCTGTCGCTCAGGCTGGAGTGCAGTGGTGACATCTTGGCTCACTGCAACCTCTGCCTCCTGGGTTCAAGCGATTCTCCTGCCTCAGCCTCTGGAATAGCTGGGATTGCTGTCACCCACCACCACACCCAGCTAATTTTTGTGTTTTTAGTAGAGACATGGTTTCACCATGTTGGTGAGGCTGGTCTTGAACTCCTGATCTCAGATGATCTGCCTGCCTCAGCCTCCCAAAATGCTCAGACTACAGGTGTCAGCCACTGCCCCTGGCCTGGTTAGGGCCTTTCTTGGAGATCTTGTGCTCCGGAACAAACTCTTCTGTGATGCTTTTCTATGTAGAAATAGTCTGTGAGAGCCAAGCATCCCCAAGCACAGCCCACCTAGACCACTGAATGTACAGCTAAAACACCAAGGCCCAGAGAGGGGCCTCGGCCTCCCAAAGACACACAGCAAGTTGGAGCAGAGCCAGGGCGAGGACGCAAGGCCTGGACTCCCGCCTGGTGCCCTCTGCAGAGCCAAGCCCCAGGAGGCTGATCTCTACTTCGTCCCCCAAGGCCTGGTGGGGCCAGCCTCCTTGCTCCTGCCCAGGGCCGTGTGTTGTTTCCGCCATCACACTCAGCAGTGTCTGTAGGAGACTGTCTGTACCCCCACCTGTCTGAGCCTTTTTGTCTTTTTCTTTCCTATATTCCGATGCTTTGACATCTGGGGCCTCGACCCCGGAGGGACAGCTCCTCCCAGGGCAAGCCCATTCCTAGAGACAGTAAACAGCTCACCTGTGAACACACCATTCATCTACAAACCAATCCAGAGCCCACTCCCTGACCCCTCCTCTATGGGGCTCTCACTCTCTGCCACCATTTGGCTGCCCTCATCACCCAGGGCCAGGTACCAGATAATCAGGGACAGCCCTCAGGCCCTGGAGCCTGCTGAAATTATCCCAACAGCCAGCCCTAAGCCTGCTCACCCTGCCTTGCCTGCTCCTTCCTGAGAAAACCACCATCAAGGCTCTCATCTACGTCTGCCTCCTCCTCTCCCTCCTGATCGTCCTGGGGCTCTCACCCACATCCCCCTCCTCCTCGGTCTCCTGACCAACCATAGTGTGTCCCCGTGTGTCCCTGTGGCGTGCCCTGCCCCTGCCCCATCTTCTTGGCATCTGTGAGTAACAGGTGTTCTCTTCCATGGCAGTCATCTCCTGATCTGCTGGGCTCACTGCACCTCAAGTTTCCTACAAATCCCCTCTATCTTCCAGCAGCCTGTTGCCAGGACCCTGGCCCTGCTGGTTTCAGCATCCCCAGCACCAGAGGCAGGGTCAGGCACAGTGCAGGGAGTGAACAAATGAGCAAAACGACTTATTCAAACCCTAGTGGGACAAAACACTTGGCATAAACATCAAAGATAAATATCACAGTCACTAGAGGTGAGGTTCAAAGCTCGGGTCTTCCCAGCACTCGGTATCATTGTGCACAGCTAGTGACGTCACTCCTGGGTCATAGCCTCTGCTTCGGGAAACAGGCTTGGGGCTACAGCCTGCTTCTGCAGCAGTGACTGATGTTAAATGTCTGGTGTATTGGAAAGGTGTGGAAATGTTACTTTTTTTTTGACATGGAGTTTTGCTTTCATTGCTCAGGCTAGGGTGCAGTGGGGCATTCTTGGCTCACTGCAACCTTCGCCTCCTGGGTTCACATGATTCTCCTAACTCAGCCACCCGGGTAGCTGGGATTACAGGGGCCCACCACCACGGCTGGGTGATTTTTCTATTTTTAGTAGAGACAAGGTTTCACCATGTTGCCCAGGCTGGTCACGCAAACTCCTGACCTCAAGTGATCCACTACCTCATCCTCCCAAAGTGCTGGGATTACACTGGCCGAAAATGTCACTTCTTGATAATGTCATTTTTATGCTGACATGGCAATAAAGTCCCTTCTCTGTCCCTGGCCTTGGCTGGGTCCCTCCCTTGAGAAATGGTCAGGCCACAGGGGCAACAGACACTAAGCACAATGCCCACCTTCTGCAAGAGGTGCAGCAATGACAGATGAGCTGGGGTTAGGGGAGGGGTTGGGGCTGGTCCCCAGCCACCTCATGCCCTGGTGAATCTCATCATCCTCCCACCAGCTCTGCACGCAGCTTCCCCTCCACTAGAACATTCTTCCTTGTACCCTCAATCTCCTAATGACCCTTTCAGGCTCACCCTGACACCCACCACCTCCACCCCTTCCTCCTCTGGGCTTCTGTGGCCTCTGCGCAATCTGAATCTTGAAGCATGTGCCTCCCTGTGCCGTAATTCTCCGCTCACATGTCTGTCTCCATGGGGGGCTCTGAGCTCCTGGAAGGCGAGTCTGGGTGCTGTTGTCTTGGTGTCTCGAGTGCCCAGGAGAGCCCGGCAGGCAGGACGCCCTCCCTGAACACTCCTATGCCTGTCGAGCACTCATTAACTCACCAAGCAGCTAGCGAGCGCCACCTCTGGGCCGGGCGCTGTTCTAGGTGCTGAAGATGTGGCTGGAGGAGGACAGACAAGGTCCTGCTCACAGCCTCAAGGAGGAAGGACAAAAACTGAGTAATTATCATGGATTTGAAAAGGGTGGGAGGCATGTCAGAGGAAACAGAAGCCAAGTGCAGTGACTCACTCTTGTCACCCCAGCACTTTGGGAGGCCAAAGTGGGAGGATCACTTGAGTCTAGGAGTTTGAGACCAGGTAACACTGGGTAACATAGTGAGACTCCATATCTCCTAAAAATGTTTTGAAATTAGCTGGGCACGGTGGCATGCTTTTGTGGTCCCAGCTACTCTGGAGGCTGAGGCAGGAAGACAGCGTGAGCCAGGGAATCTGAGGCTGCAGTGAGCTATGATCACACCACCGCATTCCAGCCTGGATGACAGAGCAAGACCCTGTCTCAACAAACAAACAAACAAACAAACTGAAACTGGAACCTGGGATGCCCACTCCAAGCCTGCCAGGTCCACCATGAAGAGCCTCCCCATGTGCACCTCCTCCGCCAGGTCTGTGCTGCGGCTCCGCTGGTACACGGTGACCTGCAGCACAGCGTGGGAGCGGGACGATGTCTTGTTGGTGGCCGTGGGCTCCTGTGTGCGCTGCCGGTTGCCTTTTGTGAGGAGCTGCATGATCTGAGGACAGAGGCAGAGGCAGGCAGGAGGTCAGGGGCCACATATGCCCTCCAGGAACACCTGGGCAAGAGAAGGAGCTGTGGGGCCCCCATGGCTGGGATGCTTATAGGAAGACTCTATCAGGTAAAAGCAGCTTCTGGTGTGCAGCAAGAACTGATTGAGTCAACTTGAAAGAAATAGCAGATCACTAACACTCATACTGCCCCTTCTCCTTCTTCTACCCATAGCAGACATCACCAATGGACTGCCCACCTCTTCTTCAGAGCCCAGAGCAGCCCCAGGACCCTTTTCAGTACAGAACTCCAGCCAGTTTTACTGATTTGCTGGAGGTGGCGGATGGGCTGAAATCCGTTTGCCATGCTGAGCACCTACTGTGTACTCTCCTCAGGCCAAGATTATCGAGTATATATGGAGAGAAAAGTGGTGCAGTCGCTGTTGTTAAGGAACAGAGCCAGCTGGGCATGGTGGCTCACACCTGTAATCCCAGCCCTTTGGGAGGCCAAGGTGGGCAGATCACAAGGTCAAGAGACAAGACCATCCTGGTCAACGTGGTGAAATCCTGTCTCTACTAAAAATACAAAAATTAGCTGGGTGTGGTGGTGAGTGCCTGTAGTCCCAGTTACACAGGGCACTGAAGCAGGAGAATCTCTTGAACCTGGGAGGCAGAGGTTGCAATGAGCCAAGATTGTGCCACTGCACTCCAGCCTGGCGACAGAGTGAGACTCTGTCTCAAAAAAAAAAAAAAAAAGAACAGAGCCAGGTACGTTGGATCCCACCTGTAATCCTAGCACTTGGAGAGGACAAGGTAGATGGATCGCTTGAGCCCAGGAGTTTGAGACCAGCCTAGGCAACATGGCAATACACTGTCTTTACCAAAAAAAAAAAATAAATTAAATTAAAAATTACCCAGGTATGGTGGCAGGTATCTGTAGTTTCAGCTACTCAGAAGGCTGAGGCAGAGCTAGGTGCAGTGGCTCATGCCTGTAATCCTAGCACTTTGGGAGGCTGAGGTGGGTACATCACTTGAGGTCAGAAGTTCATAACCAGCCTGGCCAACATGGTGAAACACCGCCTCTACTAAAAATACAATAAAATTAGCTGAGCATGGTGGCAGGCACCTGAAATCCCAGCTACTTGGAAGGCTGAGGCAGGAGAATTCTTTGAACCCAGGAGGTGGAAGTTGCAGTGAGCCGAGATTACACCACTGCACTCCAGCCTGGACGACAGAGCAAGACTCCCTCTCAAAAAAAGAAGAAAAAAAAAAAAAAGGTTGAGGCAGGAGGATCACTTGAGCCCAGGAGTTCAAAGCTGTAGTAAACTATGATTGTGCCACTGCACTCCAGCCTGGGCAACAGAGCAAGATTCTGTCTCAAAAAAAAAAAAAAAAAACAGAAAACAAGAGTAGGCCAGAAGGCTGACCCACAACTCAACTGCCTGAGGGATGATGGTAAGGGCCTGTGGATGCTGGTGCCAGCATGCTGGAGCACATGGTCATTAGGTCTGAGGCTGGGTCTACGCTGATTCCGGAGGCCAGAGGCAACCGTTGAAGGTGTTGTGAGCAAACAGGACACCCAGCCAGATCTGTCAGGAAGCCCAGGCTGCCAGTAGTGCAGGGCGTGGCTCAGAGAGCAGAGGGGGAAGGAAAGCCAGATAGTGGGGAGATGTTTCCAGTTTCCATGCCCTTGCTACATGAGCCATTCTTAGGACCAGGGGTGGCAAACGGGTTCCAGACATGAGCCAGCTCAGAGGGTTGTGACTGCCTAAAGTGCTGTGGGGTTTGGGGTTTTTTTTTTTTTTTTTTTCAGACAGCCTCACTCTATCACCCGGGCTGGAGTGCAGTGGTGCAATCTCGGCTCACTGCAACCTCTACCTCCCAGGTTCAAGTGATTCTCACACGTTACCTCCTTAGTAGCTGGGATTACAGGCACCTGCTACCACACTGGCTAATTTTTTTGTATTTTTAGTAGAGTCTCACTGTGTTGCCAGGCTGGAGTGCAATGGCTCAAACTTGTGAGCTTAGGCAATCCATTCACCTCGACCTCCCAAAGTGCTGGGATGACAGGTGTGAGTCACCGTGCCCAGCTCTGGAGTGCTGTGTTGAAAAGGATCCCGAGCCTGCATCTGGAGGCAGAGTGAAGAGTGTGTGCTCCCTCAGTGATGGCACCCTGAGCGCCAGGCAGGAGGCCAGAGGCAAGGGTGCCAACCCCCCGATCGAGTCCACACTTGGAAACAATATGGGAACTGCGAATCTGTCCCTGCGCAGTGAACCTGAAGGAGGACCTTGTGAGCTCTGGCATGTGTGTGGCTACCGTGGTTCAGCCACGTCTCCTTCCGTGGGCCTCTGTGACCCTCACCTCATGGGAGTTTGAGGTAGAGAACTCTGTGATGCCTGCAATCTGGATGCTGCCCCTGGAATCTTCCCTGAGGTCCAGAAACCCCGAGGATGGGTTCAGGAGGTCCCGGATCACTTCATTATAAATCTGAGGTGGAACAGAAAGGCTGGGAGCAAAGTAGCTTTAGCACAAAAGAATTACAAGAACTGGCCAGGTGCTGTGGCTCACACTTGTAATCCCAGAATTTTGGGAAGCCGATGTGGATGGATCACGAGGTCAGGAGTTCGAGACCCACATGGCCAACATGGTAAAATCCCATCTCTACTGAAATACAAAAATTAGCTGGGTGTGGTGTCGGGCATCTGTAACCCCAGCTACTGGGGAGGCTGAGGCAGGAGAATCTCTTGAACCTGGGAGGCAGAGGTTGCAGTGAGCCAAGATGGTGCCACTGCACTCCAGCCTAGGTTACACAGCGAGGCTCCATCACAAAAAACAATTACAACTTACACAGCACTGGGCTTTGAACCTCCAGAGAAATCTCAGCCCTGGGGACTGGTGCTTTCCATGAGGTCAACTGGCCTCTGGGGTTAACAAGCAGTGCTGAGGATGTCACACACACAGGTGTGTTTCGTCCAGTGCCATCATGCCCATTTTGCAGACAAGGCAACTGAGGCAGGTGGCAGGCTCACCTCAAGGTAAGACATGGACACGCTGTAGTTCGTGCTGTCCCGAGTCTCCTCAATGGCCTGGAAGAGGTCAGTGAGGGTCTGCAGGTAGATGCCGGGCTCCGCGTCCACACCCAGCATGGTGTGGGTCTTCCCTGCACCTGGAAGAGGAGCGGAGACACTTGCCAGGGTTGGAGGACTCAGAGGTGGGCTCCACCTGGAAATGCTGGCCGTTAAAAGACAGAGAGCTGGGCGTGGCGGCTCACACCTATAATCCCAGCACTTTGGGAGGCTGAGGGGCGTGGATCACCTGAGGTCAGGAGTTCAAGACCAGCCTGACCAATATGGTGAAACCTCATCTCTACTAAAAATACAAAAATCAGCAGGGCGTGGTGGCGCACACCTGTAATCCCAGCTACTCGGGAGGCTGAGGCAGGAGAATCACTTGAACCCAATAGGTGACAGTTGCAGTGAGCTGAGATTAAGCCACTGCACTCCAGCCTAGGCAAGAGGAGTGAAACTCAGTCTCAAAAACAAAAGAGAGAGCTGGGTGTGGTGGCTCACACCTGTAATCTCAGCACTTCGAGAGGTTGAGGTGGGTGTATCATTTGAGCTCAGGAGTTCAAAACTAGCTTGGGCAAAGTGGTAAAACCCCATATCTGCAAAAAATGCAAAAATTAGCTGGGTATGGTGGAACACACCTGTAGTCCCAGCTACTCGGGAGGCTAAGGTGGGAGGATCACTTGAGCCCAGCAGGTCGAGGCTGCAGTGAGCTATGACCGCACAACTGTAGTCCAGCCTGTGCAACAGAGTGAAACCTTGTCTCAAAAGAAAAGAGAGGCTGGGTGCAGTGGCTCACACCTGTAATCCCAGCACTTTGGGAGGCCAAAGCAGGTGGATCACTTGAGGTTAAGAGTTCAAGACCATCCTGGCCAACATGGTGAAACCCTGTTTCTACTAAAAATACAAAAATTAGCCACGTGTGGTGGCCTGCATCTGTAATCTCAGCTACTCAGGAGGCTGAGGCAGGAGAATCGCTTGAACCTGGGAGGTGGAGGTTGCCGTGAGCCGAAATCGCACCACTGCACTCCAGCCTCAGCAACAGAGCAAGACTCCATCCCCCGCCCTCCACCAAAAATAAAGAAAGAAGAAAAAAGAAGAGTACCAGGCTGGGCATGGTGGCTCATGCCTCTAATCCCAGAATTTAGGGAGGCAGAGACAAAAGGGTCGCTTGAGCCCAGGAGTTTGAGACAAGCCTGGGCAACAAAAGGAGACCTCGTCTCTACAGAAAATACAAAAGTTAGCCAGGCATGGTGGTACGTGCCTGCAGTCCCAGCTACTTGGGAGGCTGAGGTGGGAGGATCGTTTGGGCCCGGGAGGTTGAGACTAGTGAGCTGTGACCAAGTCACTACACTCCAGCCCGGGTGACAGAGCAAGACCCTGCTGTCATAGTCCCCAGTTGCTCCTGGGACACTGCCCTGGATGGTACCTGAGGGGCCATAGGCAAACACTGTCGCATTGTATCCAGAGATGATGTCTTCCACCAAATGCTGGATGGTGGCATCGTACACATCTTCCTGTAGAGAGACAGAGGACAGACAGTCACCTGGACAGTCACAGTCAGGGGGCCTGGCTGCTTGGAGAGGACAGGTGTATGGTGTTGCACAAGTTCTAATCCCTCTGGAGGACCATACTCAGGGCCATACTCAGGAAAGGGAAGGCTAAAAAGAGCATGGGCATTGGATATTCCTGGGTTCTGTCCCAGTCATGCAGGCATGACTTTGGGCGCACTGCCCCGGCTGTGCTGAGCCTCATGGTGTGAGGCAAGGCTGGCCTTGCAAGGTGGTTTTGAGGGATTAAATGAGAAGGTATGTGATGGCTCCCACCGTGGGGCCTGCCACGAATTAGGCCATAAACACATGTGAGTTTTTCCCACAGCTTCTCTATGAATTGAGTGAAACCAAAAAGAATGCAGAGGCCGGGCGTAGAGGCTCACACCTGGAATCCCAGTGCTTTGGGAGGCCAAGGTAGGCAGATCACCCGAAGTCAGGAGTTCGAGACCAGCCCAGCCAATATGACGAAACCCCGTCTCTACCAAAAATACAAAAATTAGTAGGGTATGGTGGTACGCATCTGTTGTCCCAGCTACTTGGGAGGCTGAGGCACAAAAATCGCTTGACCCCAGGAGGCAGATGTTGCAGTGTGCTGAGATCGCACCACTGCACTCCAGCCTCAGCAACAGGAGTGAGACTCCATCTCAAAAAAAAAAAAAAAGAATGCAAAGCCGGGCACGGAGGCTCCCGCCTGAAATCCCAACACTTTGGGAGGCTGAGGTTGGAGAATTGTTTGTGTCCAGGAGTTCCAGACTAGCCTGGGCAACATAGCCAGACCCTGTCTCTACCACACACACAAAAAAAAGGCCAGGCACGGTGGCTCATGCCTATAATCCCAGCACTCTGGAGGCCAAAGTGGGCAGATCACCTGAAGCTGGGAGTTCGAGACCAACCCGACTAACATCGAGAAACCCCATCTCTACTAAAGGTGGAAGGAACACTTGGGTGTCGTGGCATATGCCTGTAATCCCAGCTACTCTGGAGGTTAAGGCAAGAGAATTCTGTGAACCCAGGAGGCGGAGGTTGCAGTGAGCTGAGATCATGTCATTGCACTCCAGCCTGGGCAACAAGAGTGAAACTCCATCCCCAAAAAATAAATAGTGAGGCATGGTGGTGCAGGCTTGTAGTCTCAGGTGCTTAGGAGACTGAGGCAGGAGGATTGCTTGATCCTGGGAGTTCAGACTGCAATGAGCTGTGATAGCACAACTGCACTCCATTCTGGGCAACAGAGCAAGATCCTATATCAGAAAAGAAAGAACAGAAGAGGGTCGGGCACAGTGGCTCACGCCTGTAATCCCAGCACTTTGGGAGGCTGAGGTGAGTGGATCACAAGGTCAGGAGTTTGAGTCCAGCCTGGCCAATATGGTGAAACCCCATCTCTACTAAAAACACACAAAAAATTAACTGGGTATAGTGGCACACGCTTGTAGTCTCAGCTACTCAGGAGGCTGAGGCAGGAGAATCACTTGAACCTGGGAGGCTGTGGTTGCAGTGAGCTAAGATTGCACCACTGCACTCCAGCCTGGGCAACCAAGTGAGACTCTGTCAGAAAGAAGGAAAAGAAAGAAAGGAAAGAAAGGAATGGAAAGAGGAGAAGGAAGGAAGGAAGGAAGGAAGGAAGGCAGGCAGGCGATAGGGAAAGAAGGAAGGGGAAAAAAAGAGAAGAGAAAAGAGAAGAAAGGAGAGAGTAGTGAATTCAGCGAAGGGCTGGAAGGTGGCAACAGACTTGGGGGTCTGGAAAGAGCACCATGACACCTCTTTCTGGGACAGAACTAGGACAAGGAATTAAAAGTTTCAGGCTGGCAGAAGTTGACGTAGGCAGCAATGCCTAGCAATAGGAGTATAGGTAGTGATCTCCCTGTCTACAGGGGCATTCAAGCAAAGATACCTCCAGGGCCGGTGCATGAGGGTATGTAGGTTTGGCTGGACTTGACAGAAGCAGCAGTCCCTTCCTCTGCATCTCCAGTGTCTCCTCTGGGGCCTTTATCTCATTTAAATGTCCCGGAAGCCCTGGCTGGTCACTGAGCTTGCAGAAGGAAGAGGCCACTTCTGTGCCCGGGCTGCACAAGCTCTGAGGCCGGCACCACTTACCTCTGGCTTTGGACATATATGGCTGGGACTGAATCCTGAGTCCACAGCCCTCTAGCTGTAGACTTGGCAGGGCATGCCAGGCCCTGAACACAGCACTTGGTATGTTGTAGCCACTCAGTCAGTGTGGTTTTTTTGTGTGTGTTGAGACAGGGCCTTGTTTGTCGCCCAGGCTAGAGTGCAGTAGCGCAATCACAGCTCACTGCGGCCTTGAACTCCTGGGCTCAAGAGATACTCCCACCTCTGACCTCAGCTTCCCAAGTAGCTGGGACTTACAGACATGTGCCACAATGCCCAGCTAATTAAAAATAAAATAAACTTTTTTTGTACAGATAAGGTCTCTCTATTTCACCGGGTTGACATAGAGTCCAACGTGTGAGGACTATAGGCATAAGCCACTGTATTTGGCCTTAATAAATATCAACAATCGAGCCCCTCCAACTTTCCATGCCATTCAGATCTTGAGAGTGAGAGAAGTTATTTTCTGAGACAGCAGCTGGAGCTGCATTGCTGAATGAATCCTGCTCTATCTTCACGCTGAGTCCTGAATCCAGGGGTAAGCTCCTGGAGCCAACAGGTGACCCAGGTGTTCTAAGCAGGCCCATTTCATGTACCCAGCATGCTTCCCAAGAGGCTCTCTGTGTGAATTCAGCAGCCAGGGGCCAGTAGGAAGACAAGAGATGAGTCGGGTGATAGATTAAAGACGGCCATAGCTTCTTTGCCACTTCTCCACTGGGAAGCTGAGTCTCATTCTCCTCCCCTTGAACCTGGCCAGGCTTAGGACTAGCTTGGCCAGCAAAGGGTGGCAGAGGTAAGGCCATGCCTTCAAGATGCCTGACGGCTTCCATCTGGCCCTCTTGGAGCCCCCAGGCCACCATGCTTTGAGGAAGCTCAAGCCACATGGAGGAGCCACCTGTAGGTTCTCCCATGGACAGCCCCAGTGGAACTCCAAGTCATCTGCAGTATCCACTGATAGCCATGTGAACGGACCACCATGTACACATGGCCCAGATGACAGCAGCCCCCTGACATCAGATTGCAGCTGGGTGGGAATCTGACCAGCAGGTCCTGGTCACCCCACAGAACTGTGGAAAGACGATTATCAATGACAGTTCTAAGCCACTTGGCTTTGGAGTGATCTGTTCTGCTAACCATCTTTGATTACTAGGGGACAGCTGTGCCCCCTGGGGCCTGTGGCTTCCCAGAAGTTAAAGGTGAGGGCCAGACATGGTGGCTCACATCTGTAATCCCAGCACCTTGGGAGGCTGAGGTGGGCAGATCACTTGAGATCAGGAGTTCAAAACCAGCCTGGCCAACATGGTGAAACCCCATCTCCACTAAAAATACAAAAATTAGCCGGGCGTGGTGGCGGGCACCTGGTAATCCCAGCTACTTGGGAGGCTGAGGCAGAATTGCTTGAACCCAGGAGGTGGAGGTTGCAGTAAGCTGAGATCACACCACTGCACTCCAGCCTCGATAATGGAATGAGATGCTGTCTCAAAAAAAAAAAAACAGAACAGTAGGGTACAGAGGGCATGGGAGCCCTGATTTTACCCTTCACCACTGGAAGGGAAGTCACTTGGCTGTAGGGCCTGGAAAAAGCATGAAATCCTCCGTCGGCCTTTGTCTTAGGGCCAAACATCCCCTGACCTCTCACCCTGGTGATGGGTCTGTCGCTTCTCCTTTAGGAAGCCAGTGTTCAAATCCCGCCTGCCCCACTCAGCAAGGGGTGCCATTCACTCCATCACCCCTCCCTGGGTCCTGGCTCCCCTCTGTGACCCCCCTCCCAGGTGGGAGTCAGGTGACCCATTGATAGCATTTGTCCCTAGTAGAGGGTGGTGGCCTGGAGGACTAGGAGGGAGTGTGACCTGACTCTGGGTCCAAATGCTCAGCTCTGAGCCTCACCACGCAACCTCTCATATGATGCTTCTTCTGTGAAATGGGCACAATTAAGCCTCCACCTGGAGCCCTGTCCCTCTGGCTCTCTCTCCCCCTAGGTCTAGCGTCCAGCCCCTCCACAGGCCCTCACGGACACCATGAATGCTCACAACCTGCTTGCTTCTCCATTTGCTATGATCTGCCTTCCCTGCTGGGATGTGGGTGAGCGGGCAAGGCTGCACTCTAGCCCCATGGAACATAGGGCTGCTTTGTGGAATGAAGGGCTGAGTGCATGAATGAAAGAGCCAGTGCAAAGCCACAAGCTGGCGGCCACTGCACTGTAATCTCCCACTGCCGCCCTTGGGTCAGGCTTTCTGTGAAAGGGCTTCCCGCTGCCACCCCCGAGATGAGCTTTCTGTGAAGGGTCTCCCGCTGCTGTCCCTGGGATGAGCTTCTGCACAGTCTCCTTGTCCCCAACAACCTGAGATGCGTGCTGGTCGAACACCCTGTCGAAGATGAAGGTCCCCTCCCGGGACTGGTGTGCGTACGCAGCACATCCTCTGGGTCCTTGCCGGGGTCCATGAGCACCACCATCTGTGAACAACGAGTGGGCCAGGTGGGTCAGGATAGGTCAGGATGGGGACCCTAGAGGGACTCTAGGCCTGGCACTCACCCTGTACCCCTCCAAGGGGCTTGGTCCAGGTCCAGGAAGGGCTGCGGACTTCTGTGCTTGAGCCAGGCACCCACTCCACTGCCCAGCACCCTCTCCACCTGCTTCTGAGGAGCAGCGTTGACCACTGCTGTACCCTCAAAGCACCGGCACTCACACTCGCACCCCATAAATGCTGCCCTGGTCAAACCACATCCAGGACAGTGGCCCAGCACCCACCAGCCTCACTCAGGGGCCAGGACTTCAGGCACCACTGCTCCCAGTACTGGCAGGCGGCCCTGGGCCCCACCAAGACAAACCCTTTGACGATCCCACGGGTCAGGGATGGGCAGGGACGGGAAGGGCCAAGCTGGTGCCTCGCTACTGCGCTCAGGGTCTCCACTCACAACCCTGTGTTTCCACTCTTAGCTCACCGGGGCTGAACTAGACACAGGAAACAGGAGAACAAAGGACTGAGCTGGGTGCCGTGGTTCACATCTGCAATCCCAGCATGCTGGGAGGCCAAGGCGAGTGGATCACCTGAGGTTGAAGTTCGAGACCAGCTTGGCCAATATGAAACCCCGGCTCTACTAAAAATACAAAAAATTAGCCAGATATGGTGGCGCATGCTTGTAATCTCAGCTACTCAGGAGGCTGAGGCAGGAGAATCGCTTGAACCCGGGAAGTGGAAGCTGCAGTGAGCTGACGCCATCTCAAAAAAAAAAAAAAAAAATTCAAATTAGCCAGGCATGGTGGTGCATGCCTGTTGTCCCAGCTACATGGGAGACTGAGGCAGGAAGATCGCTTGAGCCCAGGAGTTCAAGGCTACATGCAGTGAGCTGTGATCCTGTAACTGCACTCCAGCCTGGGCCACAGAATGATACTTCAACTCAAAAATAAAGGACCCAGCCAAGCTCCCCAGCCCTGCTGTTTATTTCTCTGAGTGCCTGGTCGCCCCCAGGGCCATCTTATATAAATACCTAACTATGACGCAAAGTGTATTAGGGTCCCTGGGGATAGACACATTCAAAGGAGCCTTTCCCAGGGAATTGGGAGGGGGAAACAGGGTAATTAGAAACCAAATTCGACCTCAGCTGGTTAATCCACCAAGGAGCTCCCTGGCTGGGAGGAACTTGGGGACCCCAGTGGCCAAGAGGAGCCATGGGGTCTGGGGAGGTACCACTGGATTGGACCAAGCACCCCACCATTGGCCAGCTCACCCTACCTGGGCTCACAGCTTTGGAAACTGAGGTCCCAGGATACCAGGGCCAGCCAGCAGTTCTCAGGAGTCAGTTGCAGGGCTGAGGCTGAGTTCCTGGGGCTCTCTTGGCTTCTAGCCAGCACTTTTCCACAATGTAAGTGAATTCCCTTTTCTTTATGCTTTTCTCCTTCCAAAGATGGAGACAATCAAAAGGCAGGATACCTCGGGGCAGCTCCTGTCCATACAGCCCCCAGCAAGTGCCAGCCATGGACCAGGCCTGAGCTGCAGAAGGAATCCGATGGGAAGTGGAAGCAGGAGGGCACTGGTAGTTAAGAAAGCAGGCTTTGCCAGGCAAGGTGGCTCATGTCTGTAACCCCAGTGCTTTGGGAGACCGAGGCAGGTGGATCATCTGAGATCAGGAGTTTGAGACCAGCCAGGCCAATGTGGTGAAACCCTGTGTCTGATAAAAGTAATAAAATTGGCTGGGCATGCTGGCTCACGCCTGTAATCCCAGCACTTTGGGAGGCCAAGGCAGGCAGATCACTTGAGGTAGGAGTTCAAAACCAGTCTGACCAACATGGTGAAACCCCATCTGTACTAAAAATACAAAAAATTAGCCGGGCATGGTGGCACATGCCTGTAGTCCCAGCTACTGGGGAAGTGAGGCAGGAGAATCACCCGAACCCAGCAGGTAGAGGTTACAGTGAGCCGAGATCACGTCATTGCACTCCAGCCTGGGCAACAGAGTGAGACTCCGTCCCAGAAAAAGAAAAAGAAAAAAAAATAGCCAGGCATGGTGATTCTCGCCTGTAATCCCAGCTACTCAGAAGGCTGAGGCAGGAGAATCACTTGAACCCGGGAGGCGGAGGTTGCAGTGAACTGAGATCACACCACTGCACTCCAACCTAGGCAACAGAATGAGCCTGCCTCAAAAAAGAAAAAACAAAGCAGGCTCCAGGCTGGGCACAGTGGCTCACGCCTGTAATCCCAGCACTTTGGAAGGCCAAGGCAGGAGGATCATTTGAAGTCAGGAGATCAAGATCATTCTGGACAACATGGTGAAACCCCTTCTCTAGTAAAAATACAAAAATTAGCCAGGCATGGTGGTGGCACCTGTAGTCCCAGCTACTCAAGAGGCTGAGGCAGGAGAATCCTTTGAATCTGGGAGATAGAGGTTGCAGTGAGCCAAGACCATGCCACTGCACTCCAGGCTGGGTGACAGAGCAAGACTCCATCTCAAAAAAAAAAAAAAGAAAAAAGAAAGAAAGAAAGAAAAGAAATCACCCAGGGACAACACAGGGAGTCTCAAGAGGAGACCAGTTGGCCCCCACAATGAGGCTTTCATGGGGACCAGTGATACCATTTTGAGTGTCACCATCAAGTCCAGGAAAGAACTATTAATTGCCTTAAGAGTTTTTATTTTATTTATTTATTTTTTAGAGACAGGGTCTGGAGTATTGCCTGAAGCGCTGTGATCAGCTCATAGTAACCTCCAACTCCTGGGCCCGAGCCCACCTCCTGACTCAGCCTCCTGAATAGCTAGGACCACAGGTGTGCACCACCATGCCTGGTGTTATTTTCCTGGTGACACTCATCTCTCCCTGACTTTGTGTGCCCCCAACCCTGACTAGAAACTGGGCCCAGTGGGGTGGACCTGGTGTCAGTGTCAGCCGCACCCCAGGACAGAGCCCCATCTGTAAGCCTGGAACAGTGGGGAGCCCTCTGAGCCCCAGCCTCACCTGGTCCCCCACTTTGTGGGCGATGACTTCGGCTCCCTCCTCCAGTTCTGCATCGAGTGGGCGGATTCGAAGTGCCACCTGCGGGAGGCCACCAGGGCAGCTGCATGGGGCCTCTTCACCCTCGGGTCCCCAGCCCCGTGGCCCTGCCCTCCCTGGCCCTCTGGCTCTGGTATCTGCTCAGTGAAGCGGTGAAGCAGTAGCTCAGCCCCATGCCCCTCAGGCTAGGCTCCAACTTCGCTCCCGCGGGGCTGCCCATGCCCCCACCAAGATGTGGCCTCCCTCGCTGAGCAATGGGGAGGTTGGGGCACAGAGCAGGGAATGCCTGCCAAGGCCTCCCAACCAGGGAACCTACATCTCCCAGTCCTGCTACGTGCAGAAGGGACGCTGAGCTCCTTCAGAGAAAACTTTCCCTAGGGGAAACTGTGGGCCTCACTATCCCCTCTCCCTGTTCTGAGGGCCAGACCCCAGCCTCAAACCCACCCAGCTGCATAGGAGCTGTGGCCCCCAAACGCCACTTTCCCCCTCTGTAAAAGGGATACATTTTTTGGTAGAAACAACAGCTGAGGGGTAGTTATGCCTGGCATCTCTCTTTACCCAGCCATAGCACTGGGGCAAGTCCCCAGCTCAGCTCACCACTGTGCAGTGGACAGAGGCTCTGAGTCCCCCAACAAACAGCCTGGATCGGGCTGGGGAGCCCAGAGCCTGCATGCCCAGGTGCCAGTAGCATGGGGATTAGGGGCACAGAGGGTATCTGGAGGCGGTGGGGAAGAGCAGGGCAGCTAGGTCTCAGGGAGGGACAGTGGAGACGTAAATGGGGCCTCATAACAGAAGGGTAACTATAGTGGCAGCCCGGGGAGGCAGCGTTGGGCACTCACAGTGGTGGCAGGCAGGGGATAAGGGAGAGCACTCACCATGACTGGCTGGTCCTTGGGCTCCATCTCCCTCAATGCTAGGCTGCCCCGGGCTGGGGAGGGGCCTGCGACCTGGTAGGAGGGCATGGGCAAGGGGACAAACTCCCTGCTATCCCAGCAGAGGTGAGACCTGGCTGTGCTCAGCCCCACCCAGCCCCGGTGACATCAGCTGGGCCTCAGTGGAGCTAGGCTGGCACCGCTCACGTGGTTGGGGCCCCAAGGAGCAGGTTGGCCCTCCTGATCACATCTGCACACGAGGACAGCTGCAGAGACCTCTATCTCCACACTCACTATGGCAACCCTGGGTTTCCATGTGCCTCACCTGGTGCACATGAGTCGGCCTGACCCCCACCAGGATGCAGGTGGAGGGGCTGCCCCTCTTCTTTGCAGGGTGGGCACCTTGAGACCAGGAGGGACACTGCCCACCCCAGGGGCCCCTCACACAGAGACCAGGGTGGGCCTGGAGCATTTCCCTTGAAGCAGACAAATGGCAGCAGCTGAAGCTTCACGTGGCAACTTCAACTGCAACTGCCATTTCCAACATTTACCATGTTGGTTTTTTTTTTTTCTGTCATCCAGGCTGGAGTGCAAACTTCACCTCCTGGGTTCAAGAAAGTATCCTGCCTCAGCCTCCTGATCAGCTGGGATTACAGGCATGCGCTACCACACCTGGCTAATTTTTGTAATTTTAGTAGAGACAGGGTTTCATCATGTAGGCCAGGCTGGTCTTGAACTCCTTACCTCAGGTGATCCACCCACTTTGGCCTCCCAAAGTGCTGGAATTACAGGCGTGAGCCACTGCACCCGGCCTACGACCACATCGCTGATGCACTAGCCATGGTCTATGTGCCTTTCCCAGTCAGTGCTTGGATCGGCTATCACATGTATTAAATGCCTAAAGGTTGTGCTCAACGTTTCCAATGGAAGTCCAGGGGAGGTCACTGCACTGTGAACCTGCACCGCAAGGCTGTCTCCGCCAGGCTGTGCTAACCAGAGTGCAGGACGACAGTGCCCAGGGCCAGGGTCAGTGCCAACCACAGAAAACCACTCCTGCAGTAACAGAGATGACACCAAGGCTGGGCCATGCACGGCACAATCCAAAAAAAAAGGGAAAAAAAGAAATCACACTAAGATCAGATCCATGCCATTTGAACCTGTAAGTCCAACTTCATGATTCCAACTACAGAGCTGAAAGGGCCCAGGGGTCCATTCCTGGCAGGCTGGGTGACTCAAGCTCTCCCAAAAGCCGCTGCACCTTTCCTGTATGCCGACTGTGGGGAAGCTCAGCTCAGAGGCCAGGGCATATGTTTGGCCACATCCATCTCTTCCTTGGCGTCCAGGTCAACGTTGTGCTGCAGGAAGCCGCTGCCAGGTGGATTCGGCAAGGAAGGGGCTACCACTCCAACATCCATGTCCCCCTCCTCTAGGCTCCAGCGTCTAAGGCACTTGCCAGGAACACATCCATGGGCCGCAACATTCCTGGCTGTCTCGGCCTCCTGAGACCCAAGCAAGGCAGTGCCTGCAGCAGTGGTCCCAAGCCCACCCTGATGTCCTGAGCCCAAAGCCCTGGGGACTCCCATACCCAGGAAGTCCCTCCACAGCAGGCCAGCTCTGGGAGAGCCACATTGACCGTAGCAAAGTGAAAACCAGCACAAAGTCTTCAGAAATTCTTTATTTACTAATTATATGAAACAATTACAACTAGTGCATTTAAAACATTAGAAGGTCTGTTAAAAATTTATCATATGGTAGAACTGTGTGCCTTCTTTCCACTTCCTGTTTCTTGGCACACTAGAGTTTAAACGCATGAGTTTAAAGAGCATGAACGTAAACAAGAATTACTAATAAAATGTGCACTGAAGGGGCACAGGATAAACGGCAGGATTGCAACAAATCTAGAATTTTTAAAACGCAGATAAGAGAAATGTAAGGCTCATAAAAAAGAAAATGCACCAAGGCACCCTCCTCACACCCGGGAAACCCAGCGCAACCCGAGGCTCTAGGCTGATCCTCCAGGGTAGCAGGTGCCTGCGTCCTCTGCCCTGTGAACTACAGCCCATCGCCTTAGGTTTTCAACGGTCCCTTGGCTGAGAGTTCTGAGTGCTGCCTCAGGTTCCACAAGTTGAAGAAGGTGGATGAAAATGCTAGGTCACAGGTGCCAATGGGAAGTTAGGCCCTGCAAATAGAAGGGGTTGAAACTCCCCTCATTTGTGTGCTCCTTCCCAACAGGAAACCGTTCAGTATTACAAGAGGACCGTGTAAAAGTGGGCAGAACTGACCATTCTCAATACACGTTTCCCAATGTGTCTAACACTAAGGAAAGGCCACAGCGTTCTCACCAGGGAAAATGACCAGCACCTTTCACAGAAAACAACGGAACGGAAGACACTGTGGCATGACTGACCAGCAAACTGCTGGATGCAGGGCGGCCGAGTGTGCCCGACGACCAGATGGAATGGCGCCCTGTGGAGACCTGGCTTGGCAAGCAGGCCCCTGCCACCGAGGAGGAAGGCAGGCAACAGGTTCAAGGTTGCTATCTACATTCAAAGAGAGGAGAAAAGACGGCTTTTTCATACAAGTTTGCTTTTATTTCCACGTTCAACCTGTGGAGAAAACTGGCCACAACCTGCGCGGTGGGGGTACGAGGAGTGGCAGTGCCCTCCTGGCGGATCTCCGGGGCATGTCCAGCACTACGCACGACGGGGACGCAAGTCCTTCAACGTAAACGCCACTCAGCTGTGGATGGGCACCGTGGAAACACCACTGGCTGTGGAAGAAGGTGCTGCCAGTGACGCTGCTAAGAGTCTACAGAGCCAACACAGGTGGTTCCGACAGAAAACCCCAAACAAGAAAGAAGTGGAAGCGGTGCCTTAAAACCCCCCACTGCAGACACCAGGGGCTGAAAGGCACAAAAATGTGTTGCAATGGCAGAATCCCAGGCGTAGTCACAGTCCAGAGCACAGGGAGGCGGCGGGAGTCACGCAGGCTTCCTGCAGGGCGGCCTCCGCTCCACACCACACGCGCTGCAATGCAACAGAGGGACCTCGCTCACACTCCGTCCTGCAGCTCAGTGCAGGAGCGCCAGGCGGGGTCAGCTCAGTGGCTCTGTCCCCTGGACGGGCAGGCATGGCGGCCCTAAATAGCACCACCTGAAAAGGCTGAGGGGCTGCTGAATATTGCCTTGCGGCTGACGCTGAGTCCGGCAACAGGAGTCACCTTGGCCACAAAGAGCTGAGCCTGTGTGCCACCACCACTCACTCATGGTCCCGCCCTGGGGACAGCAACCAGGCCATCCTCAGGCACCCTCAAGCCCCAGGGGCTTAAGCCTTCTGTCCCACGCATGCCTGTGCTGTGAGGTGTGGAGGCCCCCAAGACTTAGGAGCTCCCCAGCCCCCGACTTGGAAGGTTTGTCGGCTGCCGGAACCAGAGTTGCAGCCGCGCACGCCAGCGTTTTTTTCTGGTGGAAACACCGTGGCCATCATTAGCAAGGGTGTCAGGAAATGGCCAGGCACGGCCACCCTCCTCTTCCTAGCACTTCCCAGCACATGGCTACGGCACCTCCCTCACCCAGCACTGCCTGGAAGGCACCATCTGCGATGCAGTCAGAGGGCACAGCCAAGGCCAGGTCGGCACTGACCACATTTCACAAAAGGCTCAGCTAACCCTGAGCACGTGACACCGGGGCGTCATCCCTGCCTTAAAGGAGATGCTTTCTCAGTGAGGTAACAGAAGCAGCATGAGAGGAGCCAACAGGACCCCCGTCACACCTCCCCATAGACGCTCACCACAGCGCTCCCCGGTCACTCCTGATTCCCAATGGGGATGATTTCTTCAGTGACAAAGAACTCTATGGTCTCCTCTTCCCAGTCGTCCACGTTGCTGTCCAGCTCGTCAGTGTCCACCCCTGAGGGGACAAAGGACGTGGGTCACCCATAGGGGCAGATGCTGAGAGGCACCGCCAAGGCCAGTGGGAAGGAATGCAGGAGTTCACGTGCACTGGGGCCCATGGGCTGCGGAAGGGCCAGCTGGTGAGTGAGGGATCTCAAAGTTACCTCCTCGCAGCTCCAGGCGCTCGTTTTTCTGCTCCATATAAAGCTCCTGGGCCATCTTCCGGTACTTCCGGAAGTCTTCCATCATGGTGCGCCTTCTCTCCACCAATTCCTATGCATGAAGGTGGGGAAAGCCACAGAACTGGTGACACCTGCCTTGCCATTGGGAAGAGCATACACCCGGGGACAGAACCAGACAATGGCATTTGGAGGTGCTCAGGCAGGAATGGCAGTCCATTCGTTCTCATTTCCCCCCAACACTGCCCCCACCCACAGGGCAGCAGTGAGGTCGCCAACTCCAGGTCCCCATGCCAGCCCCAGACCCCCACTGCATCCCTCCTAGGGGGAAAACAGAACTAGTGTCTTCGGGGCAGAAGCAACTCTGAGCAGACACACAGCAGCCCCCTCGCAGCCCTGATGTGAGCCCGCCTTTACTGTGGTGGATGTCACAGCACGGCTCTCACTTCAGGGAACGAGGCTCACCTTTGAGGCTTTGGACTGGCTCAAACGATCCTTCTGTTCAAAGATCTTAGAGTATTTCTTCAGATCCTTTTTAATTTGCTGAAACAAAAGACTACTGTCACTCAGGATTTAACATTCAAAGCAAGAAGCACAAACACAATCTTCAAAGTTGCCGACATGAAGTGACATCCAGACTCATTAACAGAACAGTGCCCCAGGAGTGTTCACGCCCGCTCTCTCTTCCATGTTTCCCGTTGAGACCGACTTTCTTCCTGGGATTTAACCCTCCTCTTCGCTCTGACCTAATACCATCGGCCTATTTTACCGTCATTATGTAAATCCCAGACAAGTCGCTTTTCTAATCCCACCAGGAGTTTTTAATAGCCCCTGGCATCTTTTTATCCACCCCTCACGTTCATGTAAAACTTCCTTCAACAAGCTGAAGACCTCAGTTTACTATCCTAAAGCTGTTCTATTCCACTCAGTTCTCACTGTTCCCTGGTCTCTTCAAAGGGCCTATCCCCCAGTCACCACCCTAACCATTTTTCCTTTCAATGCCATAATCACCTCCACATGCCCTGCACCTGGGGGTGGGGGATGCTGACCTTGATCTGCTCCTGGCTCAGGAGTGTCGGAGGCCGGGGCCGCCACAGCAGCTGGCAGAAGCGGTCTTTGTTGTTTTTCTGCAGGAGGCGTCCCTGGAAAGTCCATAGCCAGTAGGCATTGTCCACCTAGGCCAGGGCAGGGACACACCAGGACATAAAGGGGTCAGCAGAGCCACAACAGTGACCATGTCACTTGCTGAACAAGCTCCTGGATATCGGCGACACATGTGAACCAAACAAAGCTCTACCTTTGCTGAGCTGACATTCAGCAGGGGAGGTGGTCAGTAAATGAAAGACACAAAATATGTAATTGACCCAGAGTGCAGGGCACACAGCAGTTAGAGCAGCGTTCATCATAGCACAGGCCTACGCGTTCCTGATGGCAACAAGAACCCCGTGCCAGATGTAAGCTAAGTGCAACACCACACGCCACTTGGTTCCACTATCTTCATAGCAGGACTCTCCCATGAAGGAAGGCGCCTTCACTGGCACCCAGGATAAACTCCCTATGACAGGCTGGCATTTTGGGAACTAAGTGTTTATACCTCAAAGCAGAGTGGTAAATAGCTTAAAAGGTCTTTTTTTTTTTTTTTTTTTTTTTTTTTTTTTTTTTTTTTGGCTTGGGTTTCACTATTTTGGGCAGGGGTGT
Source organism: Cheracebus regulus (assembly GCA_963574635.1). Classification (NCBI taxonomy): domain Eukaryota; kingdom Metazoa; phylum Chordata; class Mammalia; order Primates; family Pitheciidae; genus Cheracebus; species Cheracebus regulus. The sequence continues at coordinate 1 of CAUYQU010082298.1, read as the reverse complement.
A
>CAUYQU010082296.1:0-22993 GCA_963574635.1 Cheracebus regulus | reverse complement strand
TGTTATTTTCATCCCCTATTCCTTCCTGTCTCCATTGTTAAACACAATTATTGGCATAAAAGAGGTTTTTAATACGCATTTTTAGACTGTATTCTAGCCTGAGCAATAAAACAAGAATCCCATTCTCTCTCCCTCTTTCTCTTCCTCTTTCTAAAAAAAAAAATAATAATAAAAATAAAAATAAAAAAAATAAAAATAAATAGTGATAAGACAATGTTATGTGCTAATTTGAAATGTGCTAAAATTGTGATGATATGGATTCACGATTGGCTAAAGAACATGCCCTTGACCTAAGCTATAAATTTTGGCGAGGGCAGTAATTATCTCTTTTTAAAACTCTTACAAACAGAGCTTGTGAAAGCATCACAAAAATGTGGTAATGGAGAAAAAGATGGTTTGAACATTCCAAAAGAGAACCGATTGTCCAATTACCAGATTTCAGGGCAAGCTGCAAGGGTTGATACAGAGACATAGAAGCCTTGTCTGGAGAAGTTAGCTGAAGTCTTTGAAAATGAAAGCTACTGTTCAAGATGGGTATTTAATTTTTGAAAAGGAAGCAGGAGATCTCTGTAAGAGAAGTCAACTGGAAAACTCCTCCCTTAGAATTGACCTTCGTCTTCACAAGCTTATCAGTGGAAAATTTTGCCTAGACAATCCAAATATTGAACATTTCTAGGTCCCCGGAGCAAAGAGAATTGCAGATTCTGACTACTTAGAAACCTACCAGAAAAAGAAGGCCTCTTTAGTCCACTGGACTCACATTTTCAGGAATTAAACAATTAGCCTACATCCTTCCTCACTACAAACATTTTCAAATGTAGATTTATATCATGTGTTTGGTTTTACATACTAAATATGTGTATATCAAAATGTGTGTACAAAGTATGAGGGGTTTTCTTTTCATTATTTGGCATTCTAATGAAGCGAAATGGATTTTTAGGAACAAAATTCAAATTTACAAAACTTCAACTCACTTAGCTGTCATCTGGAAACTTTATTATAAATCATTTGTCAACAAGATCTATATTTCTAATTTCAGTTTGTCATTCCTTCTGAGGCACAGCGAAAGGAAAAGAAGAAATGAGGGTTAATGAATGTTGAACACTATGCATAAAGAATCTTATTTAGTCCTTATAAATAACACTGCCAGGTAAGACATATCATCTGTATTTTTTTAGGTGAGGAATTAGAGGCTATGGGAGATTGAATTACATGCCCAAGGTCATTAAAGCTAGTAACTGGCAGAACTGAGACTTAATGGCAGGTTTATATTCACATACTAATTTGCTAATTATCTATCCAACAAGAAGATAAAGGTATGGCATGAAGTTATTAATTTGAAAGTAAACATTGTTAGTTTAGGCTAGGTGTGGTGGCTCATGCCTGTAATTCCAGCAGTTTGGGAGATGGAGGTGGGCGGATCACCTGAGGTCAGGAGTTTTCGACTGGCCTGACCAACATAATGAAACCCTATCTCTACTAAAAATACAAAAAAATTAGCCAGGTGTGGTGGCAGTTGCCTGTAATCCCAGCTACTTGGGCAGCTGAGGCAGAAGAATCACTTTAACTTGTGAGGTGGAGGTTGCAGTGAGTTGAGATTGTGTCACTGTACTCCAGCCTGGGTGACAGAGCAAGACTGTTGTAAAACAAACAAACAAACACATTGTTTTACTTTGTTTTATCCTACAGTATGCCTAGCTCAGGGCTGGGTACATAGTAGATGACCGATGGGAAAGGTGAGGAGATAGTTAAAGAATGGACTTGGGAACTGTAGCACTCAGGCTCCAGAGTCAAATCCATGGGCTGAAATCCTTGATTCACCACTAACCAAATAGGTTACCTTGGGTGTGTAATTTTTACTTCCTAGTTATGCCTCAGTCTCCTCACCTGGTAATGCATAGGATTCTTGGGTGGTGTTTTGCCAGCTAGAAACCTGTGTGGCTGGTGACACCTTCTGCCTGAGTATTGCTCACGCCTGCTGGGCTTGTTCCACCCACACGGCCTAGCAGGCTGTGCTTGGCTCATGCTACTGGCCCAGATCCCACACCTACCAAGGGCAAGCCAGGCATGGAGCTGCAAAGAGTGTGTGGATCAGTGAATGCAGGGTCTGGTCACCGTACACAGCCAGGCATGCTGACTGTTGCAGCAGGGCAGGTAGCTCCAGGCACCAGCACAGGTGCCAGCCCCATGCAAGGCTGTGGTTGGACTAGATGAACTGCGTGCAACTTCTTCTGTGGACATCTGCATCTGGACAAGGGGAATGTGGTGGTGCCAGGAAGCTAGGAGATGCCAGGAACTGCAGGGCCCCAAAGAAGGTGTCACAGTCCTGGCTCAGGGAGCCCCTAGGTCTGGGATCCCTGAAGGGCCCTAGCTCTTCTCTCCTTCTTGTCGCCTGCAGTGTCGGGAGGTGGCGGGGTATTTCAGCCCTGTCTGTGTTATGGCTCCTTCAGTCTTGCCATTTGGCAGGTCCTGAGTTCTTGTCCTGCATCCAGGAAGAAAGAGGTATGTAGACAACTGGAGGATGAGCAAGACAGACAGGAACTTCACTGAGAGACAGAACAGCTCTCAGGAGACCCACAGTGAGTAACTCCTTTCCACAGACTGGTGGTCCCATTGAGTGTCCACCTCTCAGTAGAGAGGAGAGCCACAGTGGGTAGCTCCTTTCCATAGGCAGGTTGTCCCAATATCCTGGCTGAATCCACGATTTTTATGGGCTCAGAAGGGAGGAAGTGCATGCTGATTGGTTCATGGATGCCCATGGGTGGGCCTGGAGAAAGTATCATAAATTCTCACTCCTGGCCAGGGACTTCACCTGGAAGTGGCAGCTGGCCCCCAGGCTTCAGGCCATCCCTGGCTTGAAGGTTGTATTTCACTGAGACCCACCTCTTTCAGCCCAGGAACCTGTCTGCCTCCTGCCATCAACATGCCATCCATGGTGCCCAGGCTGTACCTGCTGAAGGGTGTAGGCCTGCCCCAAGCAGCCTCTCAGCCTCCCTCTCATGCTGGTTGGTGCCCAAAGTCCAGAGGGGGCCAAGGTGGCAGGGGGCTGGTGTGTCAGGGCTGCTCTGAGCACGTGCACATCCAGCCAGGTTGCCACAGTGCCTGGGATTGGCCATAACTTTGCTCCAGCCTGGAATGGGCACCAGGAGTGGGAGAAGGCACTTTTAAGCCTGTGGGGAGGGGGAACTTCCTGGACCCCGGAAAGCACAGTGATGCCTGAGTCTGGAACTGTGGCTGGATGGCTGGGAAATGCGGGGCTCCTGTCCCACCAAGTAGATAAGGAGTGGGGTTCCCTCCTGTTCCCAGCCCTGCCAGCTCCGCAGAGCGCAGCCCCAGTAATGTCTCCCCAACTGCAGCTAGCACCTACAGCGGCTGCTCCAGACAGGCCACTGCTGCCATCAGTAAAATGGGGATAAAATACCTATCTTTTAGGGTAGTTGTGAGGATTGAGTTGATCCTGGTAGGACAGGATGGCACATAATAAGTGCTCAGTGAATGTTACCTTATATCATTATGATTAATCAGATTCTATTACACTGTGGCTGTGTTCAACTTGAATAAGTCTCAGTTTCCTCATCTGGGAAATGAGGAAAATCATTTACCTTACATGGCTATTTTATTTGGCAATAATATGCTTTTATTATTGCTAAATAAAATATTATGCTGTGGATCTAATGAAGTAATATTTGTAAATTTGCTCTGTGCCAGGTACTATTCTAAACATGCTATAGGCATTGATTCATTTAACTTTCAAAACAGTCTAATAAGACATGCCATTCTTATTCCCATTTTATAGATGAAGAAACTGAGGAAACAAGAGGTTAAGCAATTTTTTCAGGGTCACACAACTGGTAACTAGCTCAGCTGAGATTCAAACTCACACAGTAGCTCCACAGTAGTCTAAGTTTATGATTACTGCTCTATGCTATGGATCTAATGAAATAACATGTGTAAAGAACATGCCCAGTTCCTGACATATAGAAGAAGCTTAATAGATGTCAGCTCTTTGCCTATATTTTCAATAATACCATTCAAAATTCTCATGGAATGCAAAATGATATAAATTTTTCAGCTGGCCTACATGGTTTACTAAAATGTCCAATTTTATGTAATAGTGGCATTCCTGTACTCTTGGAAGGCATACAGAAATGTATGAACACACCTCTCTCTGATTAGGCTCACCTTGGATCATCTTTTCTGTTGACACTTAGAAGGTCCAGCTAACAAGACATTAACATGCATTCATGTATGTGCAGTGATATCCTACAGAGCAGCCGTCAATGATGACAGTTTGGAACAGAACAGCTGGAGGGCAGAACTGGGTTTCTAATGACTGAGAACAAGTCATGGAAATAAGGCAGCAGAAGAGCTCATGTCTGACAGTGGCACGCAGCTCCCCACACCACTGTTCTGGGTTCCTTGATGGGGATGCTGTAAGAATTGTAGATGGTACAATTCTGTGCCATGCAGAACTGTCCTGAGCAAATCAACGTGGACTGTTTCATTCACTGTAGCATTTGCAGCATCCTTGACTCCCAGATACTAAATGCCAGTAACAACACTAAAAAACACAATTAAGAGATGGTGCCACACTTCATTGTCCTGGGGAAGATGTGGTGTTATAACCCCTATTGAGAACTGCATCCTGTGGGGCCTTTTGGTTTACCTAGGCTTATGTGTAGATGGTTGCATCTTATGTATTATCTTCCTTCTCAAAACTGGGGGCAGTATCCTAGCGTTAGCACCACGTGGGAGTTTATTACAAAGGCAAATCTCAGACTCCACCTCAGAACTGTGAGTTAGAATCTGCATTTTAACAAGATCTCCAGTAATTTGCATATGCATTAAAGTTTGAGAAGCATTTCCATACCAGGTAGAACATGGATTTTGGAGTAAGAAGGTCCAGGGTTAAAATTGAGACTCTGACTCTTACTAGCTGTTTTATTGTTTTAACCATGGGAATGTCACTGAACCTTTCAAGCCTCAGTTTCCTGCTCTCTGAAAAGATCTTACTTCTTCATGTGTAGGCACATAACAGGCATTCAACAAATGTCATTTCTCTTTTCTTCAGCCTCCCATCAGAGAACATAGTCAAGAAAACCACTTTAGCTCTTTGGATATCAAAGGGAATTATTACCATAGGATAGTGTGCCAAGATAAAGAAAGATGACTGCTCTCTCTCTCTTTTTCCATAGTAAAAGACACACTATATATCAATTTCCAGTTGTGGCATTTCTGGGCATGAGAAACACTGGAAGAGGGGCTGATCTGGGTGTGGCTGGGGTTGGAAAAGTCCAGTACCCCTGGTTCAAACAGATCAGTTAGGAGGAACAAATCAAATTTCCCAGATGAAATCTGGGACTGATGGCAAAGGATAGATCTGCAAAGGGAGAGCTCAGAGAACTGGTTCAGGCTGAGGAAGTCAGTTAGGCAGATGGTGGGGCATGAGCAGCAGAGAGACATCTGGAAATAAGGAAGAGAGGAATACACGTATCAGGACACTCTCAGATCCTTTGACCTTATCCTCTTCTTGCTCCTGGTGTACTCTGCACATTGCTCTACCAAGGTGCCCATTATACTCTACAGAATCAGAGACTGTACTGTTTCATTACAGATTGAAAGCAGTTTAAGGATGAGTTTTTGAGAGGTCATATCTTGTTTTATTGTTTCACCTAGATATTGTATGCAGTGTCTAAGAAAGTGTCTAGAACGTATAAAAGAATACTGTTTGTTAAGTGAATGATGAGTGGATGAGTGAATGAATGTTTTGCTTCCAATGCTGTAATTTCCATCACAGGCCATTCCTTAGGGAAATTCATGGGGCTTTTAGGAGAGCAAACATTGAGACTCTCTGTGAGCAAATGCATCCTTGTTTTTGCCTGTAATCAGGTAGCAGCCTGGATTTCCCACCACCCTTTGTCTTCTTGCAACTAGTGTCTCAAGCCTATGCTTCTCTATAGGGGAAACAAGGGAAAAAGGATATAGACTTGTCAGAATTTTCAGTCTACCAGTTTTTCTTTGCTCATGGTTTTGGCTATGGTTACATTGAGAGTCTGTTACTTTTCAAGAACCAACTGCTTAAGTTTCTAGGAGATCAAGGCGGCTAGGAAAGAATGATTGTGCTTTTCTTTACTGAAAAACTACCTGCCAGGCCCCTGGGATTGCTCAGATGGTCAATGCCCCAAATTCTTGCTCAGGGATTTACCTGAACTCTGACCGATGAAGCATTGAAACTGACCTGTCAGAGACAGACATGAAATCCAGCCTCTTCACCCTTTGGATGAGAAGCCAGCAGCCAGGTTACATTGGAAACCCTTAGAAGGGGACAGGTAAAGGCCTCAGGTTGTGTTCCCTTGAGTAGGGCTGCTTGATGAACTTGGTTTCCTTCAAGAAATGGATGTTCAGAAGGGGGATGGGACAACCCCTCAGATAGTCTCTGGGTCTCAGGACGTGAGATTAATTGTCATTGAGGATTACTCATCCTATAAAAGTTAAGTGTATTTCATTTCATTGCTTATCAGCTCCAAAGCTTGTTATCAGTGGCTCAGTAAAAGCATCTGCAGCCTGAAATTTCCTCATGGGAGGGCAATGATAGGGGGATTGGTGAGATAGGGCAAAGGAGTGTGTGTGTATGAAATGGCTCATGGCACTTCTAAGTTGAAAGTGAATACATTTAAGAAAACCTTGTTCTTCCTCTCCCCCACATATCCTGCATGTCTTTTATCAACTTCTGGCTGTCTGAAGGATGCATAGTTCTTTTCAGAAGAGCTCAAGCAGAGATAGGAGAGCTTGGGGAGTTGGTGGGCAGATGGTGGCGTGGAATGGTCCATGGCTCTGCAGGGAGCAAGCCAAGTGATGACAGTGGTTCCGAATGTCTTCCCTATTTTCTCCCTCACCTTTTCTTTACTTTTTTGGTAAGGGTGGGTGAGGTGGGCTGGAAGGATGTGGGAGGAGAGAGGGAAAAAAAACAATGAAAATAGGAAGGGGAGTGTATTTTATATGAAATGTGAGCTGGTCTTTCTTTTCAGTGGTAGAAACATTATTCAGTTTAGTAGCTCCCTTTTTATTTTCTAGTACCCAAATGCTGGCCATATTTTAATGGCAGGTTTGAGTCACTCTGCCACGTAAAGAACCAGGACCAAATGAAATGTCAACTGAGGACAAGAGGAACATGCAATGTTTAGTGGAAGAAGAAAGTTATAAATACCAATATGGTCATAGGACTAGGGGTAAAAGGGAGTTTTTAGTAACTATGCATATTCTCTTGCTTGCTTTGATATGCATATGTATGCATTTGTATAAATTAGTTCTTCTTCTGTCCTTTCTTATTCCCCTCTGTCCAATGTAAAGCGAATTAAAGTGGCTAACCCTAAAATTTGGTATCAAAGGAAGATTGCCTCTGAACTAGGAAAGGCATGAATATTCCCAGAGATAAAGCAACATATGGAATGATGTGTCTTTCTTTTTAGGGAGAAGGTGTGTGCATCCTCAGTTGTATAAAGAACAGTTGCATAATGTTATGGATAACATGTTGTTATTGACTTTTTACCAAGTTCTCATTTGGGTAAGAGAGGTGGCCAGTGATCATTCACATATTTTTAGTTCAGCATTATGACCTTTGCTAAGATCTTTGTAATACAGAGGAGAAGCCAGAAATTACATTTCTCGTAATGCTCTTTCCCTTATGGCTCTGCCTAGAGTTTGTCTATGAGAGGTTCTCAGACAAGATATGGAAGATGGAAAAAAGGCAAAGCCATTCTTCTCCAGAAACAGTTGCCATCAGGTGTGTGGGCAGGTGTGACTTTCCAGTGAGCTCTTGAGAACCATTCACTTTACTGTTGTAGCCTGAGATGGTGGCCGTTTTCCAGAAACCCTAGCATTTTAGCTGTTACCTGCTCATGTCTCCCTAACCTTTTCTCCTGCTCTCTCCAAGTCTGTCTAAGAAACTAAGTTATATGTGAAATCTGCAACTTTGCATTAAAACTTTATCATCTATCCAGAAATACATGGAGCAGTGTTTTTGTTTCTCAGATCGAACCTCTGAATGTCCTGGCACAGGGGCTGGCAGTGAGCATTTGTCTCTCACACTACCTGACAACACTTGGCTTATGACTGATACAAACTTTTCAACACTCTTCTCAGTGGTGTTTGTTGCAGCAAATTCTGTCCAAATGCCGAAGGAGAAATGGCTAGTGGGAGAACAAGACAGTAGTCTGGACTGCCTCATTACAGCTGCTGCGTGGATCTGGGGAAAAGGAGAGGGTCAGCCTGGAGTGCCCTGCTGTTGAGTTGGTGGTTACTGGGTGAGTGACCTTGACTGAAAATGCCAGAGTGTAGACAGAGACAAGTCAGAGTCTGCCAGGTCATCAGTTCTGAGGGCCCCACTATCTTCAAAAGATCCCAAGCCACTGTCCTGACAAACATGAATATGTAAGGGCTCAACCACAGAGCCGCCCAGTTGTGGGTACCCTTAAAATAGGCCCTTTGGGTCACACTAGAAACCCTTCTTCAGGGAGAAAGCTGCTTCTGCATTGGGTACCCAACATTGGCCTCAGGTTATCTCACATGACTGGGCATGTTTGATGGGCAGCAGCATGTACATGTCAACAATCTCTGGCATGGAGTGAGGATTTGGCTTGGGAGTGGTCCAGAGCATGGACCCTGGAGACCCATGGTCCCATTTCAATTCTGCCTCACCACTGTGTGATCTTGGGCAAGTTTCTTCACCTCTTTGGCCCTTAGGTTTCTCTTCTATGATGGAGATGTGAATAATATCTACCTCATAAGGATGTTAACCCATGTAAAGTTCTTTTTTTTTTTTTTTTAAGATGGAGTCTCACTGTGTCACCCAGGCTGGAGTGCAGTGACACAATCTCGGCTCACTGCAACCTCAGCCTCATGGGTTCAAGTGATTCTCCTGCCTCGGCCTCCTGAGTAGCTGAAATTACAGGTACGTGCCACCACGCCTGGCTAATTTTTGTATTTTTAGTAGAGACAGGGTTTCACCATGTTGGTCAGGCTGGTCTCGAACTCCTGACCTTATGATCCTCCCACCTCAGCTTCTCAGAGTGCTGGGATTACAGGTGTGAGCCACTGCACCCAGTCAAGTTCTTAGAACAGTATATAGTTCATAGTAAGTGCTATGTGAGAATAAGCTGTCATTACTACCATGAGGAAAGACAAGTTGGCCCAATGATGGACTCTCAGGGTAAGATCAGGGAGTGACTCCAAGGGCAGCATCTCTAGTCTAGGCTGCCATGAATTCATATCTGATTTCTGGGAAGAGCAGAAGTTGAAATTCAGAGAGGTTTTCACCAAAATTCTGTGAGACGGTGGGGCTTTGTGCTGGTGTCCTGACAGGACAGGAATGAAGGCAGGTCTCCCCCTTGGCAGAGAACACAGCCATAGATGTGGGATTCAGCAGAAAGCAACAGTGTCTGGCAGGGAATAGGTGCTTTAAGAGCTGACTGGGCTTGCTCTGGACTGCATGCTAGACACCCTTGGGACTTCCTGAAATAGCTGAGAGGGACGTTGCAAAGGGGAAGGTCTCATATGAGCAGGAGGTATGAGGGTCTTAAGACCCAGGTTAGATTTACATTGGACACCAGTCCCTTGGGTGATAAAATACCAAGGGCCTTGGTGCCAGATGGACATGGTTTGAACCCCATATCTGCCACTTACTAAACTGCAAATACTTGGAGGGCAGGGACCATCTTGTTCATTATGGAGTACATAGAAGGATTCAATATGTGGATGAATGAATTTAGTATTATGGAACTTCAGTTTTCCTGTCTGTAAAATGGAGGTAATGTAATGACCTCTAAAGAAGATGCAAGGATTATACTAGACAATACTTACAGACATCCAAGTTCCCTAAAGAATATTAGACTCCCTTTTTTTTGTAGTAAATATTGAATACCTTGCTTAGGATAAAAAGTCAATACATTTGTTGATTCAAATTTATTAATGCTGTTTTGGTGCAGTAAATGTAGTTTACATCTGTCAAAGACTAGATCCTTTAAAGGAAGTGATCATGCCTCTTATAGGTTTTTCCCAACATGATCAGTGCTTTTAAGAATCATTTATAATTCAGCGCTTTCTGACAAAAGTCAAAATGTAGTCAGCTATTGGAGAGTACTATTGAATTTTGGGGGAGTAAAAGATCACAGTTATGTTACTAAATAATCTAAATAGATTACAGTCTGACCTAGAAAACTGTCCTATAGGAAAAATTTGACTTGTACACAAAAAAATCATAATACGTAAACACTACACATCCTTATTAAGTCTTTTCTTTCTATGCCCACTTAAGGTAATTTTCTGACCAATCTCGTTCAGGCAAGCTTGGAATAATAGGGTTTTTAGTTGCTTTTGTGCCCACAAAATGGTCCTCAAGAAATGACCAAATAATATTTTCTGTCTTGACTCTTTCCAGTCAATCCGCCATGCTACGTCACTGGAAGCCGAGTAACTAAACTTATTAAATCTAACCAAGTAACTAAACCTATTAAGCCTGGCATCAAGCTTATACCCATAATCTAATCAACAAGTTCTGGTTTGCAGGTGATCCATTCCTCTCTTAATGGAACAAAATGAATGGGTTTTGCTGTTGCTTTTTTCTTTGGAATCAGAATAATCTCTAGTTAGCTTGTGGAGGTTGAAATTATATTTTGAATGACTGAAATTGCCTGCTATTTAACTGTCAGATAAAGATGAGGATGCTGAATTTAATTTTTTTGAAGGGGAGTGAAGCAAGTGCCAAATGTATTGCTAATGTCAATTTGCCTTAATACGACTTGATTATGTATTGCTATCAACTCATTGAATTAAAGTGTTTGTTTTTACATCTATTTTATAAGGCCCAGAGTATGTTTGATAGTAAAATCACTGCTTGAACAGTTTCTTCAATTCTGACATTCTTCTATACTGTTTCAAGGTCAGAGAGACCTTTCTGCTAAGCAGAAAATATTTACTGGTGTAGGATACATTTTCTTAAAGAACAAGTCAGAACTGCTTACTATGAGCTGTGTTGAGCATATCAATCAAGTGGTTTGAATAACAAAATATAACAAAATGTGAATCACACACAGCCAGATGGAAGCTTTTATCAACTTTAATTGATATAATTATAATTGGTATGCAATATGTCTTACAACCAATGTGAATACAATGACATCAAATATCAAAGAAGTTTTCCATCTTTCCATCTTTAAATGATACCAGGTAACTTGCCCCAAGAGAGAAATCTGGCATTGATCTCTTGGTTAGCATTATTACAATATCAAATAGCACTTTTAAAATCAAAGTTGAAATGGTACATTCATTTGCCAAAAAAAAAAAAAAAAATTAAAGGCAAAGAAGGTGAATCAACGTGCAAATTAGCATCTGGCCCGACTGCAAAATTCATTTCCTGGATGCAAGAGATTGAACCATGCATACTTGGAAGCAAGATGAAGGGCAAACGGATGACATCAAAATCAACCCCACAAAGAATCCAGAAGACCGCAGATGGGACAGGCTGGAGGTCTACTGCTATTCATGCTCAGATATCTATCCTGTTTTCCCTAATCTGTTCTGATTCAAGAGTCTTTGAGACCTGTATTCTAGGCCAGCCTTTCATTTAGAAATGGAAACCATCGCTGTGACCCCAGGCATGGTCAACCCTGCAGTGATTCAGCTGCATGGAGTAGACCAGAGCTTAGACAGCTGTCTGATGTGGCTAGAACACAATTGCCATTTGACAGAATAAGTAAAAACAACACAGAAGTATCATAGCAAACAAGAAACTGAGATCACTTATTTATCTATGGAATAGTTAAACTGTCTATACATATTTTTCTCCAGAAACTGAAAATACCATAGACATGATTTTATTAATCCTCACAACACATCTGTGAGGTAGTATGGGGTGAGGTCAATATGAAAGCATCACCCCCATTTTAGAAATGAAGACAAAGACGTGCAGGGAGGGCAGGAGATTTCACTGGGGCCACAGGAAAAGAAAATAAAGTTGAATTGTGCTTTTCCATCATCAGCCGTTGACGGTCAAGAAGAGGCGGCTTGCCTCCCTCCTGCTCTGACATTCTCTTTGAAATGTTATGACTAGCCCTATCCATGAGTGGGACGTGAGTGTTTAGACCTACTGGAGCCATTTATCTTAGGTAGACCTGAATAGGTGCTCTCCCTGAGGTCAAGGATGTCAATTATCGGCATATATTTCAGGTGTGTCTGTGTGTGTGTCTGTGTGTGTTTTCAGTAACATTTGTAGAATATAGTTGCTAAAATCCTTTGGCCAATTCAAAAGCAGAAAAGATACATTTGGCAAAATAAGGTTCAACCCTTAAATATTTTATACTCACATAACTTAAGGAGTGTTAGAGTCATTTATGGGAAGCTGTTGCCTTGCTGAATACATCTGGTCTAGGCCCACATCCCTCTCTTTGCCATGCACATTTGGAAGCTAATAACAGCAACAGACCTATTAGGTGCCCTTGCACAACAGCAGCCGTCAGTTAAAAAAAAAAAAAGCCTGCTTGAGTCCATGGTTTATAGAAGGTCATGGTTCCTGGGAAGAGGCTGGTCTCTTACCCCAGTGTTTATGGCAGAGGCAGCATTCAGAAGTGCACTTCTCCAAAGGTGTTTCACATTGTGTAAAAACATTTTTGGCCGATGGAGAAAAAAATACGGAATATCTTGTTTCTATCTGCCTGTCCTTTGCCAAACTGAAAGCCCTATGAAGGGGGTGGGGAAAGAGAGAGAGTTACTCAAGCCAAGCACGGCCAGAAGGGGCACCCTTGGTCATTTGCTGCCCTCCCTTTTTAATTTTTTTTCTGAGAAGGTCCACTTTTTTGGTTGGTGGTGTTTTATTCAATATTCAGAGATATCACAATTTCAGTAAGCCCCTTCCTCATTACCCACTCTGGTTGTAAAATATCTCTGGGGCTTGCTCATTCTCCGTCCGCACTTAGAGAGTTTAGGAAAATTTTTTTTTCAGAATTACTCCAGTGTGTGGGTTGGCAGGTGGTAAAAAGTGGCACTGCCCCTACTCTCTCGGAGACCAGAGGGGTTTAGAAAAGCAAGGGTGGTTTGCATGTTGGTGCTTTGCCGGGCCACAGCCAGAGACAGGACGAGCCGGAGTCAAGTTCCTGTAAGCCAAACAGCCATGGCAGCAAGGTCCAACTTTACAAACAAAAGTCCATTTTCAAGTTCTTTATGACACTGTAGGACATTATAACTCATTTTGAAGTCAGATCCCATGTTTGTTTTCTACTACATGACATCAGGACATAAGATGCTGCTTGCTAATATCAGCTGTTATGGGAAGACAAAGTTGTAGCCATGAAATAAATCTCTCTAGGAAGCACACAGAAATAAAAAGGTCACCATACATACCAAGAACAACCCTTCAGCCAATAAACTGAACAGTTTGGAGATAAAAACTTAACACATCATTTCATTTCATTAAAAATAAAAATCCGTAATCTGTGAGTGTCTTGTTCTGTCACAGTGGGCATTGTGATAAATCAGGGCTTCTCAATCTCAGCACTGTTGATATTTTGGGGTGGGTGATTCTTTGCTGTTGCAGTTGTGCTGTGCATGGTAGAACGCTGGCCTCTGGAATCACCCCCAAGTCATGACAACGAAAAATGTCACCAGACATTTTTGAATGCCCCTAGGGTGGAGGCAGGGGGCAAAATCACCTCCTGGTTGAGAATGATTGCAATAAGTGGATGCCTATGAAGAGGAACAATTCGTTCTCAAAATTTGCTGTGCAGGATTTTAAGCCTATATACCCAGGTGTGCTCATTTATTAAAGGGAAGAATTAGTAAGTGTATGGGAAGAATAAACGAATTAATTATAGTCTGTTTTCTATGAAAATGCCTCATTGAGTAATTGAAGATAGACTCGTGCCTCTTTTTTGTTTTGTTTTTAAACAGGTTTACAGCCATTATCCAACAGACAGTAAAGCAGCGGACCAGTTGCTGTGTGGGTATAAAGCCAAGCGTCTCCGGCCTCCTCCAAGCTGTGGATGTCTCTGGCCATTATCGGTAGCTGATTCCCACTTGCCCTAATGAGGTACTCAGTGCAGGTTAGCCTCCTTCCCCCACCACTTCTTTTCCGCTTCCCCACCCTGTAAATGCCTCTCCCTTTCTCTATGTAACTCAGCTCATCTCATAGCCCTTTTCTTTGGGAAAGCAACTCTGCTGATCTCTTGTGGGCTGGGATCCCAGCTGCCTTTTGAACAGAGCAGACATCCTTTACAGAGACAGGTGGCCTGGAGGGGAGAACAACCAGGGGCACACTGAGATCCCGTGGCAACCTGCTTTCTGCCCCTCAACCTGCCAGCCTCCTCCAGGGCACTCCCCATTTTCATCCTTCATTAATTAGGCAGCTAAGAAGCTGTTTTCCCGCTTGCAGAGCCAATCAGGCAGCATCCTGTCAGAAACAACCAGATAAACAGAGATTAAAAAGGAATCTGAGAAAAGCCTGCTCTCTCCTGTGCAGGGTGAAATCCTCATAAAGCTCATTTCCTTTCCCCTCATTGATATTTAATGTAATTTCCTAAATAGAAGTTTAAGAAATAACACAAACGAAATGTTCCCCTGAAAGTAATCCCTGACAAAACAATCCAAATCCTCTTCCTCGGTCCTTCTCAAAGTGGGTCCTGAAGTGGGAAAAGAAGCCTCCACCAAGGTGGTCTGGCCTGGCTGGTGCAAGCCCGGCCCATTTCAGCTGCAAATCAGCCTCCACTCACCTTTAAATAATGGTTCTTTTTGTACCAGAAAGGGGAAGTTGTAGCAGCCAGAGGAGAGGGAGGAAAACAAAAACAACCATACCAACAAAACAGGGCTTAAGATTGTCGTTCAATGCGCATCAGGTACGTATTAATTCTACTGGATAAGCACTTATAAATAAAGAACAGTCAATCCTCATCCTGGGCCATATTCCGTTGTTAGGAGTCATCGTACAGAGGGTTGTTGTAGTTTCCCCAGGACCCGTAGTCGTGGTCATCCAAAAGCCTTCCATAGGAGGAATGCCTGGTGGAGAAACAGAAGAGGGCTGTGATTACCTGGAAAAGTTGCTCATCTGAGGACAGCCTAATGCCCTGTACGGAACTGGGGACATTTATAGGGCCAAGGAGAGGGAAGGGTGTGATGCTCTCACTAGGACAACAGACCCAGCCACTGTGGAGGCCCTGGTCTACCAAACAGCCTGTCAGTGACAACTCTTCCTGGTAGGATCCTGACTGGCACCTTCGGTTGGGATCATCTGAGTCCTTGCCATCTCCTGCATCTCCAGTGCTGGGGAAGGAAGTGGAGGCCCGATTTCCATGGTAATTTAACAAGAAAGGATGGGAAGGGAAGCTTGCATTCCTAACATCCTGACTTAGGTTCTGGGCTTAATTCTCCCTGAAATAATGATGACACAACCACAACCACAACCACTGTTGCTATCACCACCTCTCCTGACATTTATATTGTCTTATAATTTACCAAATGTTTCTCTATTTAGTTTTTACTTGATCCTCAAAATGAAGCCATGGGTAGGTATAGTTTATACTTTTTTCTCTGAAAAGGAAAATGGGGCTCAGAGATGTTAATTGAAGTGCCCAAAGTCATCCAACTGAGCTGTTAGCCAAATCCCCATCTCCTGTATCAAAATCCAGCGCTCAGAGCTCAAGTTCCCAAAGTCTTATTAGCACTCTAGTTGAATGGCACTATGGGTTAAGCAGAATTTGGTGTATAATTGTGAGACCCTCTCTCATGATAATATATCTATAAGAAACTGAAATCAGATTGTCATCATTCCTCTGTTCAAAAGCTTTGAATGGCTCCTCACCTCAGAGTAAAAGCCAAGTTATTAAAATGCCTTGCAAAGCCCTGTGGGGTCTGACCCCAGCTACTTCTCTGAGCATATCAGCCCCTATTATATCACCCTTGCTCCCTCTGCTACAGCCAAACTGGTCTCCTTCTCTTCACTCTCATGCCTGACAGAGCTTGCCTCAGTGCCTTTGCAGTGACTATTCCCTTGGCTTGGAACAATTGTCCTCCAGATCTCCACGCAGCTCATTCTCTCATTTTCTTCAAGTCTTTGCTTAAATGTCACCTTCTCAATGAGGCCTTCCTTAACAACTTGACATGGTTTGGCTGTGTCCCCACCCAAATCTCATCTTGAATCATAACTCCCACAATTCCCACATATCGTAGGAGGAACCTTGTTGGAGGTGGTTGAATTATGGGGGCAGGTCTTTACTGTGCTGTTCTCGTGATAGTGAATGAGTCTCCTGAGATCTGATGGTTCTATAAGGGGTGGTTTCCCTGAACAAGCTTCCTTTTTTTTTTTTGCCAGCCACCATCCACATAAGTCGTGACTTGCTCCTCCTTGTTTTCCACCATGATTGTGATGCTTCCCCAGCCACGTGGAACTGTAACTCCAATTAAACTTCTTTCTTTTATAAATTGCTCAGTCTTGGGTATGTTTATCAGAAGCATGAAAACAGACTAATACACAATTCAAATTTTTAACCCCCACCCCCAGACTCCTAGCTTAATATTTCTCACAGTACTCATCACCTTCTAACACACTATATAATTTACTTATTTGTTATTGCCTCTCTTCTGTAACTAGACTAAGACCTCCATGTAGGTATGGATTATTTGCCTGTTGTGTTTATTCTTGGCTCTAACTCTAGTACCTAGAAGAATATATGACAGATAGTAAGTCCTCAATATGTGTTTATGAAAGAAACAGTGATTGAAAAAAATAAAATCAGAGTTCCCCCCAAAACTGATCTGTTCATAAGATGGGAGATTCCTGGAAAGGAATATGATCATTTTAAGGCTAAAACTAATGGCAGGATTAGAAGAACATCACAAAATGAGATTTGATACCTCTAAGGCTGGTGCTAGCATATGAGTTATTATGGCTTGCCACTGGCAGTCATGTATGCTAGATACAGTTCAAAAAATGCCCACTTGAACTAATTTTTATTTCAGCTAGATGTGAAAATTAAACAAAATGAAAACAATCTGAGAGGTACAAAAAGCATTTGCTATACTTACATCTGTGGCTAAAATAATTGCTATTGCTCTTTTGAAGCTTATTTACATCTGCCAGGTATTTCCAAAAAGATGATTTTGTGTGTGTGTGTGCAAAGATCTAGGCCTTTGCTGTGCTCATTTCAAACTCTTAGCCTTCAAAATTATGATTTATGTCCTGAAGGCTGACTCAGCTGACCTAATCTATATACCTGGAAACCTGAAAATGTTCCACAATTTACTTTGCCTTCCCTAAAGGCTCACGTTCATTTCTGTGGGTATCAGAAGGAAAAAGACTACCAATAGCAACCCAGAAACACCACTGCTTTTTTGATCTATAGAAATAAGGGAGGTAGTTTTGGTAAACAAAGGTCATGGGCTGTCTATGGCCAACACTCTCCCCAAATTTAAAACCTCCAGTTCCAATCAAATTCTTTAACAGCATGGTTGAGAAATGGAAGCTGTAGAATCAAGAAGTTAAAACCTGGTGACTACAGCACTGGAGCCCTGCCTAAATTTCAGCATGACTTACTGCTGCAAGCCTGGCAAACATCTACTTAATAAACATGCTCCTTTATTGATAAGGTATTCTGCTTCACCTTTGTATGGTAATTGAACTTCTCATGGAATTTTTATCCCTATCATATAATTTTATTCCCATAAAATGTGAATTTGGTCTATAAATGTATGTCCTTGAGTAAATTTTTAACCCACTGTTTCTTCACCTATAAAATGGAGAAACGTTAAAAAAAAATTGCTTTAAGATTGTTAGGAGGATTAAATAAGGTAATACATATAAAAGACCTGCCACATAGTAAATGTGCAATGAATGTTGGCCAATATGTTTTTTAATTTTTAACATAATAAATCTTATACAAGCACATGGTAAATCTGCCAAATAGTAAAAAATGTCATTGAATGAAAAGTGAACCTCCCTCCACTAGGAACTCTTGAAACTATACACCAGGTATAGTTTAAAGCCAGTTTCTTACACGATTGTTATTGTATTTGAATTTTTAAAATTTATTATTATGTTGGAATGGGGGTTAGAAGATTAAAAATCTTCGGCTGTCAGGTTTTATTGACTATGGTTATTTTAGGCAAGACTATTTGGTTAATGCTATATCTGAATTTCCTATATTGTAAGACACATCTCTTATACAAACATTAGTAAAATAAGGGAAAACGACTGGTCTTTATTTTATTATTATTATTATTATTTGCCTTATCATTGAAGAAACAGTGAGTTGAATAAAATGCTGATAAGTGAGGAGAGAGATGCAAGAGATATGGATGAACCAAAATTGGGAATGTACTGACCCATGAGGCTTATTTACCACATTAATGAGCTTTAACAGGAAACACTGGGTGTGCTGGGATTCCAGCCAGGTTTGAATAAATCGGATAGTATTGTTGTAAGAGTAAGGCAAACACATTTTTTTTTTTTGGTATGTGTGATAAGAGGACAATAATTAGTGAGCATGTTACAGTTTCTCTCTAGGTCAGAACTTCTTAAATTCTGGCACATTTTGGATGGGAATGGGAGGTTTTCAGATTGGCATTTGTAGAGAGTATGAGGTAAAAAACAAAAAAACAACCAAAGACCAAAAAACAAAGCAACTCCCATTCCCAAGATTAGGGAAGTGAGACCCAAGGAATTTAGACGACTTTGTCAATGCTATTTAATGGCAGAGCTGCTACGGAAACCAAGGTCTCTTTGTTTGCTTTATAAGGCAACATTGCTTTATCTAATTTCAACTGAACAGTGATCTGTATGAATGATGTCATTGTCAGGTCAAAGCAATTTTATTTACTAAATGTCTTAATAAAGACTGGCATCGAACCAACAGAGCCATGTTTTCTCTTTGCTGTGTCTTGGCTCCTCTTAGATGGTAAACTTCTTGAGGGCAGACTATGTCATACTTTTCTTCTAACTACCTGAACAACTTATAGATTGCTCTTGATATAATGGTTATTTTATAAATATTTGGTGATAAGTGTTTATATCCAGCAGCATAAATAGTGTATACAGAGTGTCTGTGGGGTTTGGCTAATACCAGCTGGGATTCATAAGGCCTATGGCAATTCATTGTATAGTATAACTGGAAAAATGAAAATATCCCATAAGGAAGGCCGATGGTCAAAGCTACTCTTTTGACTTTTAACACAGGAAGGAAGGAGAATTATGGCTGGACTAGCAGGTGATGATGTGGCTTTAGAGCCCTTAGCACAGTGCTCACAGTCCCTGTTAATCAATGGCACTGTGCTTATTGTCAATGTGATTCTACTGTATTGTATGCTGCAGTAAGCAAACTAAAACCCTAGGGGGTAAAATGAGGAATGATTTCTTTTAAACTCTTCCCTCATTGCTCTCTTTCTTTAGTGGCTTTGCTCTAATAGAAAGCAGCATTCCCCACTCCCTATCCTTACTTGGTGACCCCTTGTTGGTGACAAATGGTAAATGATGTGGTGACATTTGTGGTTTGAGGCCTTCTCCAATACTGCAAAATGGTACCTATTTAAAGATAACTGTAGCATCAATACTTAATGGAACTCTATTGTCTCTGTAAATGAGTGAAGTGTCCCTTTTCTTGTGTTGAAACAAATATATTTTAGAAAACACCCTGTCCTTTATAAGGGTCAGCCCCAGTTCTGCACAAGTCTCCACCTTTACTTATGACTATGCCCCAGCAAGCCCTCTCCTCTTTAGTCAAGTGAGTCTTGCCATTCAATCATTAGCATTTACCATGTGCTAAGGATATGAAGAAATACAGAGGGATACAAAGATGATTAAGACATGGCTTAGTGCTGGCAAAATGCAGCTGAACTTGCAGTTCATTAGCCATTAGTAGTTAAGCCTTAGACTCTTATCATCCATTAACAAAACTGTTTGATGCAGCTGTCACTGTCTCCTTTTTATTATTTTCATCATTTCCTCTTTCTTTGTGATTGTGATTTCCTGCCTGGCTTCTTTAAGTATTCAATGAAAACTTAGCATCTATCAGGCCCTATTCCAGCACCTTAACAAACTGAAAAGATCAAAATCCCTGTCCTTAGGGAGATTACATTCTAAGTGGGGAGACACAATAAATAATATACAAATAATAATATGGTGGATGTTACCAAGTCCATGGAGAAAATAAATAGAAGTGGGGTGGTGAGGAGTTCCCAGCGGGAGGTGGGGACTGTAATTTTGAATATGATGATCAGGGAAGGTCTCACTAAAACATCTTTTGAGCCCCCATATAGAGGAGATGAAGGATGAGCTACATGGATGACTGAGGGATACCACACAGACAGAAGGAGCAGCAAGCACAGAGGCCCTGAGGCAAGAGCAAACTATATATCCTTCTGGTAGCTACTGAGCCATAAGAGAAAAAAACTAAACTTTGTATGTTGGAATGATTTTAGATTTAGAGAAAGTTGTAAAGATAGTACAAAGATTTCCCGTATACCCTTCACCCAACTTCCACTAATGATATATAATTATTGTACATTTGACAAAACTAAGAAACTAATATTGTGAGCCACAGTTTTGAGGCTAAGAAAATTGCAATCATTACAATGTATTTTATTCACTCAAAGTTACAATAGCAAGTTAGTGGCAGAGTGCATATTACAACTCAGGAATCCTATCAGTTCCATCTTTCCAACAAAAATCTCACAGATGGGAACATTTCCAAACATTTATTTCCAGACTCTGGTTTTCTTTTAAAAGCTATTAACTTTCAAACATATCTTGAAATGATTACCTCTGCTTTGAAGGGGCAGGTCAAATTTGTTTATTTAAAAAATTATCACCAGATGCCATACTATTGGCAGACAATCGTCACACAAAAGATCTACACATTGGCATATCTGCTTATTTGTAAACTAGTTCGGTGTCACGACGTAGCTGGTAAAATTCTGTGTGGTTTAACAGATTCCCACGGCTTTCCCTTCCCCAAACCCTTGTTCTTTCTGATTAGGAGTAAACAAATGTTATTGCTGTACCCCCAGACTTGCTTACACAGACTCATTAACATTCATCCAGTAAATGTTCATTAAGCAACTACTATACGTCAGGTACTGCTAGAGACTTTATATTGTTCTGGTGGAGGAAACTGGCAGAGAATGCACTGATTCCAGTACAGGGAAGCACATGATACAAGGAAAGCATGCACAGCAGGGAACTCAGGATGGAGAGGTGAGAGAAGGCTTCCCAGAGGAGGGTCTCTCTTGGGCTGGACAACCTGAAATTAGCCAGATAAGAAAGGGGTGAACCAAACACCTCTAATAGAGGGATTAGCATGTTCGAAATTACAAAGGCAATATATTTGAAACAGGGCAACATGTCTGAAATATGTATGAAACAACAGGGCAATCTATTTGGGAAACTCTACAGCAAAAAGTGTTTGGAGTATTAGAAGGGGTAAAGCAGGGTTGTTCAAAGGGCGATCCTTGGACCAGCAGCACTGGCATCACCTGTGAGCTAGTGAGAAATGTAAATGCAAGGGCCCCACCTGGACCTACTGAATCAAAATCTATGGGGATGAGACCCAGGAAACTGTGTTTTTAATAAGCTCTTCCATTGATTCTTACACACATTAAAGTTTAAGAACCACTGAGGGAGAAAATTGAGTAAACAAGACCTACAGAACTCCAAAAGGTGATCTGAAAAAGTCAACTGTGTATAACAAATTCTAGGAGATCTTGGCCTTTATGGCTGGCTGGGCCTACTCCAACAGCCAAAAGGAATCCAGTTGTACAAAATACAATCACTAGAAGACATAAAAATAGGGGCTTCTAATAAGACACCTTAAAAGACAGACCCTGTTGTGTCTATACATTAAGACTGTGTTTACTTTTGTGAGGAGAACAGCCCATGTAGTCTGTCTGGGTCACTAGCACACCTAATTATAGCAATATCCACATCACTGGTCTTAGCAGATACAGTCTCCTGTGCAGAGAGATTATCTCTTGGCTGAACAGTTTTGAGCCAATTTAAATAAATCAAAACCAGCTTACCTCATTCTTCAATCATCACTAATTAAAGACACTGTTCTGGAAAAGGCAGGCAAGGCCTTTGCTTTCTTTTAAAGTTGCAAACAAGCCCTGGCATAAAGACTGTTCAGAGATAGTCTCCATTTATAAATGTATAACATGGATGCAACTTTGCAGGCATTTCAGAACAGCACCAATGAAACTGTCAAACTGGAACATGGAAGCCCGCCACATCAATATACAATTAGGAAATGAGCTGCTGTGCCAACTTCCTCCTCCTCCTCTCCCCTCTCCTTTGAATCCCTCGTGCCTACTGAATAAAAATGGTAGGATGGAGACTGTGCTCCCAACCTCACAGCCTATATGTTGGTGGCTACCGCTTTACTGAGTCCCTACTTGCTAAGCACTGTTCTCACAACTACAGCAATAACAGTAGTTCTTTTAGCTCACAGAAGTTTCTTATTATCCACCTTCTGAAGCCTGATTCTGTGAGTTTCAACAGCCAAATTGACCAAGCAGAAGAAAGGATAACAGAGGTCAAAGATCAACTCAATGAAATAAAACAAGAAGGCAAGATGAGAGAAAAAAGGGTAAAAAGGAATGAACAAAGTCTCCAAGAAATATGGGACTATGTGAAAAGACCTAATCTACATTTGATAGATGTACCTGAATGTGATGAAGAGAATGAATCCAAGCTGGAAAATACCTTCAGGATATTATCCAGGAAAACTTCCCCAACCTAGCAAGGCAGGCCAATATTCAAATCCAGGAAATACAGAGAACACCACAGAGATATTCCTCAAGAAGAGCAACCCCAAGACACATCATCGTCAGATTCACCAGGGTTGAAATGAAGGAGAAAATGCTAAGGGCAGCCAGAGAGAAGGGTCGGCTTACCCACAAAGGGAAGCCCATCAGACTCACAGCAGATCTCTCAGCAGAAACCCTACAAGCCAGAAGAGAGTGGGGG
>CAUYQU010082291.1:0-29752 GCA_963574635.1 Cheracebus regulus | reverse complement strand
ACATTAATTTAAAAATGACATTTGTCTGGCGATCAGCCCATTATATATTCTCTCTCTCTCTCTCTCTCTCTCTCTCTCTCTCTCTCTCTCTCTCTCTCTCTCTCTCTTCCCATCCCTCCTTCCATCTCTCCTTTTTCTATTTGGTCCAAAACTAATAATAAATATATGGCAGTAGGCACTTACCTGAAAGATGGAATGATCATGTGCACGCCTGCTAAGTACACACAAAAAGAAATTCTTTGAAAAAAAAGAAGAGCAGACAATGTGCCTATCCTGTGCAGAGTAGAGACGAGAATCTCATAAGGACAAGAATGAAAGTAAATGAATGACAATTGTGTGGTTCCTTTGAACTGGGCTATATTTCCTATATTTTATTTCTAAGAGAAGTCATTATTTTCTCTTGGCAAGCCTTTTTGTTACTTGAGCTAGTTTGAATGGGTTTTATTTCCCCTTACAACAAAATGAATGCTGATTAAAACTGCATCTTGGATTACAGCAAGACACATGGTGCCCAGGAACAATACAGGTAGCATATTGCTAAAAGGGAGAACAGCAGAGAGATTAAAGAGATAATTCCTTGCTCCACAGCCCAACAGTTAAGCCAAACAGTGCAGTTGCCAATGACAAACTCAGAAAGCCCACAAATAAACCCCAGTGAGAAGAGCATATCATAATGAATGTTCATGATCTATTTGCTGAAATAGGGAAGAAGTGGCTCATTTTCCGAATTAAACAAATGCTAATATTCTATGTAGTAAAATATCTACAAAAAATGGGTCATCAATGAAAAAATGTTAATATGCAGAAATCTTAACCCAAGGAGAATGTACATTAGTCCCAGGCACAGCTCATGTGGTATGTACAAGTGCTGCAGGGAAAACTAGAACACCTGCATGAACATTTGATTACTTAACCAGGGCTTTTGTCTACTCTGTCAAATCCCTCTGTTAGAAATCCCTCTTTCTGACACAATAACAAGAGAACCAGTTTTTCAAATGAATGTTCTTTGACTCCAAAGAGCAAGCCAGGACTCATACTCGCTGTGTGTGTCACCATCTCCTTTCAGGAGACAGTTGGTAATTACTGCAGGGCTTCACTCCAGAGAGGGTTTGCCCCTGCAACTTTCACTGATTTGTTTAACTAGCAGTGAATTGAGATTTACATGCCTTTCTCCCAAGGTGGTCTTCTCTAAAAACCACAGCAAAATGATCATCTGCAAGCTGAGCTCATGGGTAAATAAAAGCAGGTACCTTCTTTCCTAAAGTGGAAGGTCTAATGTTATAGTATTGATTGCTTTCTTAATTACAGACTCCAGTCATTGCCACAGTACCGAGTGGTGAGAAGAGTTCTGTAACTGGTTATATATCCCATCCCAATCATGAACCTCCTCATTCAAGTTCAGTGCAGAAGCATCTCAAATCCACACTGTTGCAAGTACTGAAAACTTCACTTAATCAAGAGTTTCAATCCCCATTTCATTTATTCTCCTCTCTCCCTACTATACCTTTATCTCTCTATTACGTCACCAGGAAAATATGCTCTTTTCTTCCAATTAAAAAAAAAAACCAATTCGAAGGACAATCATCATCTCCTGTGAATAGAATGCTGAGGAATAGCAAAGCATCACAGATACGAAAGCCACAAGGGATTTTGGTCGCTCTGCTTATTTCTCAAAAATAAGATGAGTGGAGACCAGGAGGGTATGTATCACACGCAGATTCCCACCCCTGCAGCTGCGAAGTAGGCAGACATAATTCTACCAAGAATATGAAAGTCCTAAAGTAAAACGAGAGTCACAGGCAACTTTTTCCAGGAGAAAAATCCACAGAAAAGCATCAGTTCATCCCAGAAGAGTTCATTATAAGAAAACACTGGCCTCCATCTGTCCACACTCTTCCACTTGAGCATTTGAAAAACCCAAAGATTCCCCTGAAGAAGTGCCTTCCTCCCAGGCACTATGCCAACTCAAATCTGGGAGGAAGAACAGAGAAAAACATTTTAACTGAAGCCTAGACATAGAACATAGTACTTTGTAATTCAGTAGCATTCCTGTGCCATATGTCTAAAGTGCTTTGCAAGTATGGGTTTTATTAAGCTCTTTTTTAAAAAAACAGGAAAGTAACTTGAGGAGGAATAAAGGACTCAAGTTTAATTTCACCAGCAGGGCAGTAAAAAAATAGAGGGAGGAGCCCAGAAACGCGCACTGTGAACTGGGCCTCTCATGTCTAAGATGCTGCCAGTCACTCCAGCTCTGAAGCCACCTCCACCTCAAGGAACAAGGTGACACAACTACTCCTAAAGAGGGCTAAAAGATGATGAGAAGAATCTCATCTGTGAGGAGGTCACTATGGGGTCACGATCCACTACCCAACCTTGGAGATTAAGGAAGCAGGGAGGGAGAAACCACATCAGCCCTTCCCCAGCAGGCTGCAGGTCTATTGCTTCACTGAACAGCAACATTATCATGCTAACTTAGCTGGTCCCGGCAGTCGGGTTTAATTCCTATCATTATTAACGTGGACAAGAAATTATTCACCTACTCATTTTTTTTCTCACAAAAAGTGAGTGCAAATAAGGTAAACAGAGTCACATCTTAATTTTCATTCTTTCCCACTACCTCTCCAGTTAGTTTAATCCATCCAAGGTGTTTTCTGACTACGAAAAAAAAAATACTGTAAACAAAGAACAGTTTGCATGTTTAAGGGAGAAAAAGTTTAGAATTACTTTATTAAAAATTAGAGTATTTATCTCTTCATTCTGGCAGGCTTCTTGCTCTCTTCCCCACAAAGCATACTAAAGTGTGCAAAGCATGATGTCCTAATGAAAGCTACACAGAAACAGGAGCTCAGTAGCACTTGCTATCAGAGAATATATTTACTTATCTTATATGTTTGCCTTGCAGGCAGTCATTTTTTTGTCTGATCTATTTTCTAAAGAAAACTCTTTTCTGGAAGGAAACCAATCATTAACTAACCTGACCAACATCAATCAAGGCTGAATTTCACTTGATAGTGAAAAATCAGGTCTACTTGACTGACTTCTTTTTTTTCAAGGCTTTTATTACCCAAATTTCTGCCCACATCTGTATGTGTGTGTGTGTGTGTGTGTGTGTGTGTGTGTATACTTAAGAGAATATGCAGGAGTATATAATTTAACCTCCCTTTGTCTAGAAATTCTTAAACATGTCTATTTTACCACTATCTAGTCTTAAGAGTTTAATATTTATGAATAGCACATAACATTCTTTTAAGTTGAGCAACTAATATGATTTCCAGTTTACAGATAAGGAAACTGAGGCACCAAAACAGATTAGATGTATCATTGTTCTTCACAGTTAAGAGTCTACTGCTGACAATATTAAGAGAGATAACAGGGCAAGTAAGTTATGAAGCTGGATTAAACCTTCATGTTCTCCTAGGTTCATGCTTGATCAAGGAACCACTTTGTCATGCCCTCGTGTCATGGAGGTGCGTCAACTTTTTATAATGTCACTCACTTTAAAGGAACCCCGTCTTTATTTAGTTGACCCTTTATCTTGGTCCTGCCTATTTCAGATCAGCTGTCTGCATATTTCCATGTTTTAAGTATACTCAAGAGCAAGACTGTAAAGAATACAAAAATAAATCAGACCATAAAGATTATCAGCCCAAATGCCACTAGGAGACAAAAGAAACTGCCACAAGGAACAAGGGAAATTAACATTCTTTCCTATCCACCTGGCAAGAACTGAGATCAAACCGAACTTGTTTGCAAGCCGTGTTAACATGGAAGCACTAAAAGCGTAGAGATTCCTCTAAAATATTCTGGAGCTACAAAAACTGCGATTTCCAAAGAACCCGGTTTCACCATTTATTATTCTCCTCTAGTAACGCCATGTTTTGTGATATTCTCCTGATTAAACTGCCATAAATTCTTTCTGAAACAAAATAAGGATTGGATTAATGCGTGGACGAATATCAGAAAACCTGCAAGCTCTATAATCAGATAGACCTGGTGTTGAATACCAGCTTTGACATTTATTAGGTGGGTGACATTGAGCAACTTACTTAGCCTCTCTAACCTACTTAACCTCTCTGAGCCACAATGTTCTCATCTGCTTAAAAGATGGATAATAATGCCTCTCTCATAATGATTTTTAAAGAATGTATATAAAGCAGTTGGCACATAGTAGATATTCAGTAACTAGCAGCTATTAATTAGAGCTTCTAATCAGCCTGAATTACCAATAAAAATCATTCAGTATCAACATAGTTCCAGAGTAAGAGAAAGACTTAAGTTAGCCTGACTAGCTTTATCATATGCTAGTCCATGTAATAAAGTTAACTCCAGTGAGCAAGCCAGGATTCATTCTACATAGGCATTTTGGAAATAGTTTGCAGCTGCCCAATTATTACTTCGAGTAGTTAATGGGCATACAGGAGCTACCTAATGCAATGTTAATACTCTTTACCCCTCTGTGCAAAGCAAAATATATTTCATTAATGCCTTTGGAAAGAGATAATGAAGTTCAAAGTGTCTTTAATCTCATTTGTAGAGCCTACTAAATGATTTAGTGCAATAAATATTCAATATTAAATTCTAGTTACTATAAAGTATTTTTTGAGAAATTGAAAATTTCCCTATTAGAGTGAGTTTCTACATTCAGCCAGTTGAAGTCATGTGACATTATATATTGCCATTTAAAACCTCTGGGCTGGATGTGGTGGCTCACACCTATAATCCCGGCATTTTGGGAGGCCAAGGCAGGCAGATCATGAGGTCAAGAGATCGAGACCATCCTGGCCAACATGGTGAAACTCCATCTCTACTAAAATATAAAAAAATTAGTTGGGCATGGTGGCACACGTCTGTAGTCCCAGCTATTCGGGAGGCTAAGGCAAGAGACTTGCTTGAACCCAGGAGGCAGAGGTTGCAGTGAGCTGAGATTGTGCCACTGCGCTTCAGCCTGGCAACAGAGTGAGATTCTGTCTCAAAAAAAAAAAAAATTAGCTGGGTGTGGTGGTGCATACCTGTAGTCCCACAGCTACTTGGGAGGCTGAGGCAGGAGAACCACTTGAACCCAGGAAGTGGAGGTTGCTCCAGCCTGGCAACAGAGCAAAACTCCATATCAAACAAACAAACAAACAAAAAACCTCTGTGCTATGATTTCACTCGGTTTCTAGGGGAAATGTTTCCTTTTACCATATCATGCATTTTGTGTGGGAAAGATGGGCAGCAGTGGGTAGAAAAAACTATTGAAGTAGGAGAAGAAAACAAACCAAAAATGTTGGTGTCCCTTAAAATTGAAATGAGTTATCCTGATCATGCATTCAAAGCTCTAAAATTCTACGACGCTCAAAAGACAATTGTATCTTATATATTTTTTATGTCTTCTCCACCTTTATCTCAACTCAATGGATTTTCTGTAATAAGCATTCAATAATATTTGTCAATGAAGAAACAAATGAATGCACAAACTTTAAAAAAAAAACATAAACAGCATAATCTAATACTCAAAGAATTGTCTCAGGTCTTGCTCTTCGTATCTACTTTAATTCCAGTGCATAAATACATTACAACCATAATTTGTCCCTGGAAACATCTCCAGGATAATCGCATGAGAGCAGAAGATTAGATAGAAAATAGCAGTGATGCTGGCGGATCACTAAATGGAAGAAATGTTAAAACTTATTCTGAAAATAAAAGGTACAAAGTAAGTGACATTTTTCTGGGTTTCTATTTTAAATTAAAAGTAGTGGAACAATCAGCAAAATGCTGAGAAAATTAATTCAATATGTGTAAAAGAATTCCAATCAAACAACCAGCTTTTGAACTCTGTATAGTCACATGGTAGAAAATCAACAGTAAAAGACCAAGGACTTCTGTTTTAGTTTTACACTTATTTTGGATGAAGCCACAAACTTTGCCAAGCATGTGATAAATACTTTCTGCTGGATAGTTTTAATTTGATCTAATTGTTCTTGACAGTTCCTCTTATTACATCATGGATTGTGCACATTAAAGATGGGCCGTGGGTAGAGAAAACTATTCCAAGTGGGAAAAATAAATAGAAAAAAACATTAAGCTATTAAGCTGCTTTCCTTTAAAATTGCAATAAGCTCTCCAAGTCATACTAAACTGTATTACTTAATCCATAAAAAAGAAAATGAAGTTAGCAAAAATTGTATTACATTCAGTGTTGAGAGTATTAGCTCTCATTCTTTTCAATAATTAAATAAATTATCACACCTACAGTGCATTTTATCCTTTAAATTATGTTAAATCAGTAGTCAAATTTTACTTAGGAATTAAAGTTGTACTTTATTGATGCCTTCATTTAAGTAAGCTGCATTTTATTGTAGGATTGGAATGAGATTTATTAACATGTTTATACTCCCAGACTTTACCACCTTTCCCTGCTCTTTACTCTCTACCTACGGAGTGTTGGTTTGGACCACTCAGCTTTCCTGCCCTCTAAGGAGAATTTCATCTTGCCAGTTCAATGCCTGTCCTCATATTTTCTGGGCATCTTCCGAGATACCCTCAGAGTAACCTGAATATCCTCTGAGCTCCATTAATTATGGGTCCCAGGAAACCCTAATTTCCCAGTGGCCAACCCTGGGAGGATAGAGACCAGTAACTTCATATAATCAGACCAGCTGCTTGCAGTTCTGAAGAATAACTGCTAACATGTCTCATACTTTCTTTTTGATAGACCAGCACGTATTGTTAAGTGGTCTATTCAAATCTTAACTCTGGCCCTAATAATATTCCCTGTTAAAATATCTAGAATATCAAGGCAGAAAGTATGCAAAAAAAATTACTAGATATGACTGATAAACAATAATTACATAAAAATAATATCTTTTTTAAAAGTTTCAGTGGTGAGAGATTAGAAATCAAAAGTTTAAATATAAATACAAGAGCAGATAGGGAATAACTAGAGGATGTGGCTGTATCTTTCAAATGGATTTGTGATTAAAAAAAAACATGGAATAGAAGTTAGTAGATGCTGAAACTATGGCTTGCTGCATGCCTTTGTAAATAAAGTTTTATTAAAACATAGCCGCACCCATTCTTTTGCACGCTATCTATGGCTGCTACTACAACAGCAGAGTTGAACAGCTGCAGTAGAAATCATATGGCCTGCAAAGCTTAAAAATTTACTATCTTTCGCTTTTTGGAAGAAATGTTTGGTAGCCGCTGTCTTAGACTTTAAAAACCATCATGAGAAAATAAAAATGTCTGATTAAGTTCATACCTCAAGTTCATACATCAAATTATTTCACATATTAAGCTACATATGAGTGATCTCAATTTCGCCATTTGGTTGAAGTGACAACTTTGGAGGTCTATGGTATTCTATAGATTTTTAATACACAGCTAATTTGTAAAGTACACCCTTGTCTACTCTTGCAAAAATATTAAGGTACAAAATTTCTTTGCACATTTGAGTTGTAACATTTTCCAAACAAAAAATAATAATATATTGTAAAAGCACCTGAGGAGGATGAAGAAAAAGAAAAGGCCTTTAGGGATGGTTCAGGGAAACAGTCTGAAGGAACCTAAGGAAAGAGTCAGCATTGCCAAAGATCTCTGTTGTTAAAAGTTCTGCTAACTGTCTGTTTATCAGGTAATTGTGACAACCACAGCTACCCTGCTTCTGTTAAGTAGTGAGGTAAAACTGGGCCTCACTACTCCTGAATCCTGTGATCCTCAGCAAAATCAGGAAGCCCGTTTCAACGGCAGCCTCTCCCGTCTTCAACTCCAGCCTACAGAGAACAACTGTTATACATTTGGGTATCCTTTATCCAAAATACTCGGGACCAGAAGTGTTTCAGATTTGAGATTTTTTCAGGTTTGAGAATATCTGCATATGCATAATGAGATATCTTGGGCATGAGACCCCCAGGACCAACAATTACATAAAACAAATTCATTTATGTTATGCATATATATTTATGTGTATAACATAAATATATATATATAAAATACAATATCCTTAGGGTAATTTTATACAATTATTTTCAGTAACTTTGTGCATGAAACCAAGTCTGTGTACACTGAATCATCAGAAAGCAAAGGTGTCACTATCTTAGCTACCTGTATGGACAATCTATGGTTGTTTGGCCTCACCATCATCCCTGACTCTGAATTCATCTGCTACAAATAAGCAATCATTTTCTTACACTTATTCACACATAAGTACTTAACAGTAAAAACTACAATATACCATTAATACAGTAAAATGATAATAACAATAATAACGTGTTCAGGGTAACCAAGCACAGTAGCATCAACAGAATACCTTTATTGGCCATTGAACAGCAGCAACAACAAACAATAGCAGGCTTCCCATCTCCACTTAACGTGCTGTGTTTTGATTAAAAGGTTACTATATACTGTATTTCATTATTTTAGGTGAGAAGAAACATGGGAAGTGGGTCCTATAGGGCTGAGAAGGCATTCTGATGGGTGCCTTTTAAAAATGTTTCCTCCAGAGTCATCTGCCTCATTAACAATGGTTTTTATAAGCCTTTCTTTGATTTTATAAAGTGATATAATTTCTTATTGTTATGAATGCATGCTGCTCTAGTCCCTCAATAAGCTCATCACTCATTTTTGCCATGTTATCTACAGGCACTTTTTCAGCAGTGCTAACAACATCATGATCACTATGATCATAATCACCTTGATTCAGAACCATTTTGGCTATTTCACCATCAGACAATGAAAGAACAATTGTTTAAAACTTCTTCCGTATCCACTTCTTCCAGCTTACTAATAGACTCTGAAGGCATATTTTTGAATATGTATGAAGGCCAGGCCTGGATCTTTCTCACTTGACATAGGAAATCCTTCAAAACTGCCACCTTGTTCATCGTGATCACTGAACACAATCACTAGCCAGAGGGTGTGCCGAGCACGCACAAACATATCTTCAGTCATTGTATTCTAAGTGTTGATAGTAGCATGTACAGCACCATTCACGCTAAACTTCTTTTGAAACCTTCCACACCTACACCTCTGTTCACTGCTGCTACCACGATGTTCAAGAAAAGTGTTTTTATATTTCCCCTTCATTGATTTAGGGTATCCTTAGTCGGGTGGCTGAATTAATGACTAGGTGTCTAGGGTGTCCTTAGTCAGGTGACTGAATTAGTGAAGTCACATTTGGGGAACAGTACATGTCATAAGCACTATTTTTTATGAGAATTTTAGCCAAAGAAAATAAGCAGAACAGTTTTCAAGAAATAAAATCTTGTAGTCATCATCCAGTCCAGCTTCTCTGAAGTGAGCACAAGATGCTGGTACAAAATGTTTGTGAAACTGATCAGAAACGATGTCCCTGGTGTTCTGTTAGCATAATAATGGACTAGTAAGAAATTTACTCCTTTATAACTGCAAGGACATGGGTACAAAAAAAAATAGTTTAAAAGAATGAATAAGATCTAGTATTTAATAATGCAACAGAGTGACTATAGCCAATAATAATTTAATTGTACATTTAAAAACAACTAAAAAAAGTATAACTGGATTGTTTGTAACATAAAGGATAAATGCTTGAGGTGATGGATAACTTCATTTACCCTGATATGATGCTCACACATCGTATACCTGTATCAAAATATCTCATGTACCCCACAAATATATACATCTACTATGTACCCACAAAAATTAAAATTAAAAAATTAAATAAAATAAAACTGCAATGGCACAAGCTTGCGCCTATCACACCAAGTTTACTTACACGTGCCTGCTGCATTAGCACAGCTCAGCACAGTTTTTCTTGTTTCCTCAGCATTATGGACTTTTTCTGGTGTCAGATTTTCATCAATGATGACCTTGGCAAACACGTCCGTGAATTTTCCCACTGTCTTGTTATCAGCAGATATTTTATCACCACAAATCTTTAAAAATGTAATGCTGTCTTTTCTTAAATTTCTGCAACCAGCCTGTTGAATAGTCACAGTTCCCCTCGGGATAGCTCTTTGCTTTGGTTCAGGATCAGCATACCATTAAGTGTCAGGTGTTCATTGCGATACTGATGGTCCTACTCTTTCAGTACATCATCAAGATTTTCATTTTTAAATGTATGCAGTTTTTCTA
The DNA here is from genome assembly GCA_963574635.1 of Cheracebus regulus. NCBI lineage: Eukaryota > Metazoa > Chordata > Mammalia > Primates > Pitheciidae > Cheracebus > Cheracebus regulus. Next base: position 19,663 of record CAUYQU010082291.1, on the reverse strand, counting down.
TTTTTCATTAATTTCTGTTCATCACTTTCAGGATAGAACTTGTTGCTTCAGGTCATACATGGTGGTTATTCCAACACCATAGTCTACTAGACATTTCACACTTACACCACTGTCCAGCTTCTCCAGCAGTTTGAACTTTTGTGTACAGAAACACAGATGCTTCTGGTTTTTGTTGGTGCTTTATTTTTGTTTTGTTTTAGAGACAGAGTCTCGCTGTGTTGACAGGTTGGAGTGCAGCAACTGGAGTGCAGTGGCGTGATCTCAACTCACTATAATCTCTGTCTCCTGGATTCAAGCAATTCTCCTGCCTCAGCCTCCCAAGTAGCTGGGATTACAGGCGCATGCCCACCACACCCAGCTATTTTATTTTTAGTAGAGAGGGGTTTTTACCATGTTGGCCAGGATGGTTTCGATCTCTTGACCTCGTGATCCACCCACCTCAGCCTTCCAAAGTGCTGGGACTACAGGTGTGAGCCATCAAGCCCAGCCATTTTTCTTATCAATGTTACCCAAAGAGGTTTTTTCAGGCCTCTTTGATATTTTCAACAATCCATTTACACCACAGAGCAGATAATAAGTGAAAATGACTGTGAGTCATGCATCTAGGTCTTGACCCCATGTGGGGCATTGTGGGGAACCTGCTGTTGGTGCATTCAGCTTGCACATGTGCCATTTTATTACCCTTTCTGGGCGTGCTTGCATGAGAGAATATAAGTGTACCTAGAAAAGATATATTGCAGCTAAAGGAGTCTGGGGCAGTCTTTTTTCCTTTGGGGAGGCTGAATAAACTGTGTGTTGTGGGCCTGCCTTTTGACTGCAACTCATTACATTAAGTCAGATATGGAATCTTCCACTTTTGGGAATGGGTTGATACTCAAAAAGTTTCAAATTTTGAAGCATTTTGAGTTTGAGATATTTGGATTACAGTTGTTCAACTTCTAGTACTTCAGCATACTAGTATACTCTTCAATGATGAAAGAAGTAGTATCTAAACAATGATAAAAGAAGTAACATCTAAACCCTCTTGAATCCTTAGGGATGAAATAGATTAGTAGTCCAATAGTATCTGTGAAAATCTAGGGTTGGGGGAAAATCTCTTAATCTGACATAATGAACAGAAAATTGACTTGTATGACCATATTGAGAAGTCTTAGCCTTTCATCCAATTGTCAGTTCTAATTCAGATTCCAAACCCAGAGCCTTTTGAGTGAAAGGGATGGTGGGACACCTGGAGGAAGAAGCTTATGAAAGCATCTGGAGTTAGTACTGTAAATCTTCCTTCTGCCTTTCCCTAAAAGAATTGGAGTAATTTATACCTCCCCACACATCCCAGGGCTTGTTTACTGGCTTAGTGCTAGAATGAGCTATAGAAGACTCAGTTGCAACCCCTGTTGTGCGAATATATCTTGCAAGCTATGGTATGCTCAGGAGTGTGGTTGCATTCTGAACCAGCAGCCCATATATGCTACTATTTTTCATACAGGAAAGATACATGGGGCCAAGTGCAGTGGCTCACGCATGTAATCTCAGCACTTTGGGAGGCTGAGGTGGGTAGATCAACCGAGGTCAGGAGTTTGAGACCAGCCTGGCCAACATGGCAAAACTCCATCTCTACTAAATATACAAAAATTAGCCAGGTGTGGTGGCATGCACTTGTAGTCCCAGCTACTGGGGAGGTGGGAGAATCCCTTGAACCCAGGAGGTGGAGGTTGCAGTGAGCCAGGATCGTGCGACTGCACTCCAGCCTGGACAACAGAGCAAGACCACCTCCCCCCACCAAAAAATGGAAAGAAAAGATACATGGATATGCATTTAGGTTAGGAACCAAATGATGAATACAGGAGTGACAGCCTTTGCTCTAACTCCTAGTGATTCGCTCTCAAAATTTTTGCTTCTCAAAACTAAAGGTCTCTTGAGAACTTTTGGAGAGTCCACAAGGTCAAACTATTTTCTCAATTATGCTATTATTTTCCTTTTCCTCTATGTTGACATGTGCACTTGTAGTAAGTAAAACTGGTGCTTTAGCATGAATCAAACCATACTAGCAGCCCTTGTGCTCTTCATCTCCATGCACTCACAATAGCAAGAGAATACCAGTCAGTTGCACTCAGGAGTGCATCTAAGAAGTCAGTGAAAACTTAATTGTATTAACTCTTGGCCCATGAGTGCACAGATTTTTAATACTCTGTGTGATGAAATGGGAAAGATGCAGAGAGCACTTTGGTTGCCTATCAAAGGATGATGATTCAAGAAAAACCACTGTGTGATTATTTGAGTTTTAAGCTGAACTAGCCATATTTTACAGGGCAAACTATTTTTACTTTTTTAAAAAATTGAAAGATAAACTAAAGCTATTCAGATGAGATGTGCAAAATATTTTTCTTGAAAATAAAGTGAGCTTATCACTTCAAGAAAACAATGGACATTATATGTGGCTGATGATAAAACTCAGTTTCAGTAGAATTTCAAAGTTTGAAAAACTTTCACTCATAACTGTGAGCTTCATAGCTTTCTAAAACTTAAAGATTTCTGGATGGATCAGTGGTAATATTAACATACGTGAATTTTTAATATTGTATAATAAAATGTGTCAACTTTGGAAAATCAGAATAACTCACAGAACAAACATTTTTCAAATGACAAATGCATAAATATTAGAAAATCATAAATGATCCATTAAAAATGCAAGACAGAACAATGAATTTTAATTTTACACAGCCTAAAAGTTTACTGGTGTGGTGCCAGATTCCACAGTGCAACCAACCACAAAAAACTACAACTTCTTAGGTATTCATGTATATCAAAAAGAATATCCACAATTATATGAAAAATCTAGAAAAATGCCCTCTCTTTTCCCAGTTACATCTGTGTGAGTCTAGACTTTCTACATACACTTCACCAAAAAAAAAAAAAAAAAAAAAAAAAACCCAATAGAGTAAATGTAGAAAGCCAACTATCTTCTATTAAGCAAAACATTAAAGACACTTGTAAGCATGTAAAACAATGCCACTGTTCTCCTCTATAGTTATTTTTCATTAAAAATATGTTCTATTCAATTAGAACACATGGACACAGGGAGGGGACAACACACACTGGGGCTGGTTGCGGGGGTGGGGGGCAAGGGGAGGCAACCTAAAGGATGTCAATAGGTGCAGCAAACCACCATAGCACACATATACCTATAGAACAAATCTGCACGTTCTGCACTGGTATCCAAGAAATTTAAAATTTAAAATTTTTAAGTAAAATTGTTTTAAAAGTTCTATGTGTTGACATGTAATGAGCTTATCATTATTTTTAGTAAAGTAATAAATGTCAAAATTGTCATAGGCTTAATTTCAAATATGATGAATACCAATAGCTATCACTTATTAAAACAAATATTCTTTGAGAACCTTGATTTTTTTAAATGTAAAAAGGTCCTGAGACCAAAAGTTTGAGAACTAGTGATACTTAAAGACTTTTTCTTTTCTTTTTTTTCCCATAATTAAATGTCATTTAATAGTTCCTAACAGTCTATGGCTAACAAGAATGATGAAAATAAGGATTTATAAAATAATTGTAAATTCTTATATAAATTGAAATGTAACTTCAATAAATATTCTTATATTTATTTTTATAAGTCATTTTTACAGTTACTGGTTTGTCAAAACGAATATTTCCATGAAAAAAAAAAGTGGTGAGGTATCTTCTAATAAGTTCCTTGAAATGCACTTTTCCTTGAAAATCATCTCTTTCTTAACTATGGGCATATTAAGCTAAATAGTTCCACTCTTCATTTGGGCTTCAAAAATATGCATTTAATCTTCACTCAACTGAACACATTTAGTGGCTTTAATATTTCCTCACAAATTAATGCTTTAGTTCTCTTTATCACTGTTATTCTCCTTTCTGGATTTATTCCATGTTTCATTTCTAAGAGTTCATAAATCTGCAAAGTGGTTTCCAGTTATGGTCTCTCCACCCTATGGATGGGAGCTATCTATTCCCTGCTTGTCTGATGTAAAGCCCAAAATAGCCTAGATCTCTCATTGCTGGGTCTTGTTTAATTTTTTTTTTTTTTTTGGCCTCAGTCACCTTGAGGTTTCTAAAGCATTCATTGGCTTCCAGATTGTTCTTTCCTACTGACTTTCTGAATTGCAGATCAATTTCCCACATTTCAAGTGAAATATCCATAAAGATTATCTTGTCAACATTGTCAGTTTTGTAAAATAGTGGGAGGGCTGCACTAAAACTAAAGTTGAGTAAGAACAAAAATAACATTCAACTACAATAATTATATGTGCATGCCTTCACACACGTTTCAAAGTTTTGAAAGATAATGATTTTTAGTCACTTAAGTTTAGGCATCAAAAGTAACATATAAAAACGCACTAGCAATGAGTAATAGAGGAAAATAATGAATAACATATTCACATTCATCATAACATATTCATTATTTTCCTCTATTACTTATTGCTAGTGTGTTTTTTAGGAAAGGAAAAGTACATTTTAAAAGCTGGTTTTTTTAAGGAAAAAGATTGTATATTTTATATGAAATATTTGTTTTCTTTTACATAGTAGGACTCAGAAGGTGTCTTTATACACTTGGCACTTTTCCATCTATTGAGTTGTAAAATGTTTATATTCTCAGCCTCTTGGCAAAGCAATCACTATTAAGCAGATATAAGCCAGGAGTCACCCAAATTCAGAAACTACTGAATAATTAATAGAAAGAAAACTATGCATTTATAGATTTTTGTCTGAAGACATTGTGAAAGAAAATTAATATAGGAAAAAAGTTAGATTAAGACTTTTTTCCTTAAGCCATAGTCTTCTGATTATTTCTGAGATGTATTTTATAAAGTGTTTGAGAAGAAATAAATGGAGAATTAGACTGTAGAGATAACCATCACACTCCACAAACAAGAGAAATTGTGTCAACCATAACTGGCATCTATTTGTGTTTTTCAAAATCAGTCAGTCAAATGCATTGGGTGTTATGATAATCTCAGCACTATTCCAAGTTCCAGAAAAGACACAGTTATTTTCAAGAAGCTGTTATTTACGTATTTACTTTGTAAACTTGGTGTTGTCATTAATTAAAAGCTAATGAAAATAAGAAAAATAAATTCCTATGTATTCTAAATCCCTTTAAAAGATAACTGGAATACTTTAAGAAGGTTTAAAAGATTCTGGTTTAAAACATACCTTATTCATATTGAATATTCCCAGAAAATATATTTCATATTTAAGGTACTATCTTTAAAAAGTTGTAAAACTTCATTCTTTTTCTTTAACAAAGAAATAATAGATGGCTATCATTTTGTGAAGGTTATTAATTTGGTGATTTATCTGTTTCTCTTTGTTTTTCACCCTTGCTTTGTTAGTCTTAATGAGCATTAGAAAACTTGAAACAAGCATAATTTTGTTCCCTTTAACTTTCAAAATAGCAATATATAATGTAGAACTTTGCAGATTTTACTCAGTAAAGCATATCAAAGAATTTATCATTTATTGCAAGAATATTCATTTAGGAAATTCATGTGGTAAAATAATTTGTTTATTAGCAAAAGTTGATGTTATAATATCAATCTTCTAATGATAGTTTTCAAGTTAATGACCAAAAAACTATCTCTTGTTACCTTTATGAAATATCTCCATTCAACTTTCCCCTCCAAGAGAGTTATTTTTTAATATAGTTCATTGACAATATTTTCTCTAAATTTTCTCAAAATTTTGTTTTGTCTGGATTTGAGTCCTATTGTTAAATCTCTACAATTCAATGTACATTTATTGAGAGTCTCAAGTGTGCAAGGCTCTGGGCTAAGCAAAATTAAATCCCTAAATCCTATTGCAAAATCATGTTTTGCCTACATCAGTGAACCCATTTCAGACTGTAAATAACTGCAATAACCTTATCATTGGTCCCCATAATTTCAATGTGTCCTTCTTTCAAAAGTATAGCCAGATGAATTGTAGAATAGAGATTTAATAACAACTCTGCTCAAAAAAAATGGAGACTCCACATTTCCAAAGTAAGTTAACATATTGTTTTTAGCTGTGGAACCCTTTGTTTAAATAAAATTTTTGAAATAACCCAATACACAACACATGAAAGCAGAGTTACTTGTGTTAAGATAGGAAAGGGAGGCAGATACCACAGGCTGAAAGGATAGACTTTAGACTTCTTAACCCGTATTGAAAGCGTTCAGGCCAGGCACGGTGGCTCATGCCTGTAATCCCAGCACTTTGGAAGGCCTACGTGGGTGGATCATGAGGTCAAGAGATCAACACCATCCTGGCCAACATGGTAAAACCCTGTCTCTACTAAAAATACAAAAATTAGCTGCATGTGGTGGCAAGCCTGCAGTCCCAGCTTCTCAGGAGGCTGAGGCAGGAGAATTGCTTGAACCTGGGAGGCAGAGGCTGCAGTGAGCCGAGATCATGCCTCTGCATTCCAGCCTGGTGACAGAGCAAGACTGTCAAAAAAAAAGAAGGAAGGGAGGAAGGAAGGGAGGAAGGAAGGACGGGGAGAGGGAGAGAAGGAGAAAGGGAAGGAGAGCGGGACAGAGGGGGGGAGAGAGAGAGAGAGCGAGAGAGAGAAAGAAAGAGAGAGAGGAGAGAAAGAAGAAAGAAAGAAAGAAAGAAAGAAAGAAAGAAAGAAAGAAAGAAAGAAAGAAAGAAAGAAAGAAAGAAAGAAGAAAGAAAGAGAAAGGAGAAAGAAAAGAAAGAAAGAAAGAGGAAAGAAAGAAAGAAAGAAAGAAAGAAAAAGAAAGAAAGAAAGAAAGAAAGAAAGAGAAAGAAAGAAAGAAAAGAAAGAAAGGAGTTCCACAAGATAATCTCCATATTCCTTAACTACTGTGCTCCTCATACTATCCCATTCCTGAAACTCCTGGATCATTCAGACATTTTGATCATTTTTCTCTCAAATACATTGCTACATCTGTCACCTTTGTTTACGCTATTTATCCTAAATGAAAGATACCATTCTCTCACAACTTTGATCACTGAAGCAATTTCTAAGTATTATTTGAGGCCTAGTATAGTTTTGCCTATTTTTTTACTTCCCTGAATGCCCTGAGAAGTGGTGACTATTTCCTCCTGTGTTTATCATATAGACTGTCATTTAGCAGTGTTAGATCCTTCCATGTAGTTCTTATGTAGTTCTATGTATTTCTTATGTAGTTTAAGGCTGTTTTCCCAAGATTTCCTCATTGACTTATAAAATATCCACCTAGTTAGATGACTCCTAGCCAACTTCCCATCCAGTTTTCCTGTGGTTGGAGATCTGTTGAACCACTGTCAGTCTCAAAGCTTTAGTCTCTTTTTTAGTTATCTATTGCTGCATAAAAATTTACCACAAACTTAGCAGTTTAAAACAACACACACTTATTATCTCACAGTTTCTATAGATCAGCTTAGCTAGGTCCTCTGCTTATGATCTCACAAGATGGAAATCAACTTTATCAGCCAGGGATATGATCTTATGTGAAACTCAGCTGAGGAAGGACCAACATCCAAGCTCACACAGTTATTGGCAAAATTCAGATCCTTGCAGGTATTTGGGTCAGGGGCTCCCCATTTTCTGCTATCTGTTGGCCAGATGTCAACCTCAGTTTCCCCACACATGACCCTCTCTACACGGACAGCTTCCAACATAGCCATTTGCTTCATCAAATTTAACAAAGGAGAGGGAATCTTCTTGTCAGACATGCATTACAATCGTATGTAACAGTTTATGCTTATGAGCACATACAGATAATCACAGACATCTTGCCACCTGTGCTATATTCCATGTGGCTAGAAGCAAATCCCCATTCCTGCCCACACTCAAGGAGAGAGGACTACATGAAGGCATGGGGATCAATGGAGCCACAGAAAGATGTCTGCTAGTCTGCTAAAATTACTGTGTCAGTGAAGGATGCTTAGATTATGTGAAATCAAGATTTTTAAGTTGGCTCCAGATATCTAAGGAATCTGCCCACATACTAGTAAGAAGTATACATATGTTGCAACATGCTAAGTAGTTTTATCAATAAGTAGTGTTGGGATATGGAAAAAAAATTCCTAGGATATATACTAAATACCTGATCAAACTCAGTAGTGCTAATCTGCCTTTGCCTCTATTCAAAAGACTTTCTCAAAGGACTAAATGAGGACAGGACCTAGTCTTGGAAACTGTGGAATTTCATGAATACTACTTACCAATACAACTAAGTTTGAAAAAGGCTGATGTGGCTGGGCTTGGTGGCTCAAATCTGTATCCCAGCCCTTTGGAAGTATGAGGTGGGTGGATCACAAGGTCAGGAGATCGAGACCAGCCTGGTCAACATGGCAAAACACCATGTCTACTAAAAATACAAAAATTAGTCAGGCGTGGTGACACATTCCTGTAATCACAGGTACTCAGGAGGCTGAGGCAGGAGAATCGTTTGAACCCAGGACGTGGAGGTTGCAGTGAGCCGAGAATGTGCCATTGCCCTCAAGCCTGGGCAACAAAAGTGAAATTCTGTCTTAAAAAAAAAAAAAAAAAAAAAAAAAGCAAAGAAAGAAAAAGGCTGATGTGGGACAGTGATCAGTACTTCACAGAGGTGGGATTACAGATGCCTCTTCTAGAATATCTGAAAAGTCAAAGTTTATTTAAAATTTGGCCAAAAGCAAATTCATAAAGAAATTCAGATTCTCTTAAAGAATAAAAGTCAATGTCAGCCTCAAAGGCTAGAATATCTTTTGTGAAACGATTTGAGAGAAATTCTCAGAAAATAATAGAATGGAAGAACTGTCACTAAAGTTGATGAAGTCAGGCTGCACACATCAAAGTTCTCAATCAGGAAATCTCTCCAGGAAATTAAACAGAAAAAGACAAAGGGACAGGTTAAAATATTATCCAAAAATGGAACTAGATTTAAAGTGAGGTCACAAAACGGGTTTTCTTTGGCATGTCTCAAGCTGGTTCAGAGGAGTCATTGATTCATTCAGCCTTAAAGAGACATACACACATCTATCTCGACAGGCTACCTTATCCTGGTCAGCTTTTCTACAACTTTCTTGATTCAATAAAAAGGAAATTTGGAAATTTTTCACAGTAGGAGAGCACTTCAGTAAAGCTACATTAATGTGAGGTCAACAAAATTAATCAGATATTTTTCTAAAAATGTATTCTAATGGCTTTAATATTTTATGCTATTTCTCTTTACAACATAATTTTTTAGGTTTATATCAAGGTTTCAGGATTCCATGAGCATTTTCTAGAATTAAATCTATGCAAAGATTATAAAGACTCATCGAAATAAATCTGAGGCTGCTTTTTTAAAGATATATCCCAAGTACCTAGAACAACAGTTGGTTTAGTAGATGCTCAATAAATATTAGCTTAGTGACTGAACAAAAATTAGACCTGGAAATTACTTCAAAGGCCTTGGCATCCAGTTCATGTCTCACTAGTGTAAAGCTTTCTAATTGTGAGTGTCTTATATTTGCAGAATATGTTAAAGTTAATAAAGATTATTTACATCTGTTATTTTATTTTTTTACAAAACATACTATGATCAGTATTAGTATCCTTCACCTAACAGATGAAAAAACAGAGACTTCAAAAAGTGAAGTGACATGCCCAAGATAACACAACAAGCTATGGACAGAAGTCAACTACCAGTTTCATTGTTCCATTCACTGCAATTTTATGTGCCTGGCACTGTTTTAGGTACTTAGATAACAGAGATCACGTACACCCCCTTCATGCCAGCCTGGCCCCTTCTCTATTGAATTATAAGTTCTCCCCATTGCAGGTAAGGGCAGTGTAATCCAAAAAAATAATAATAAAAAATAAAAAACCTGAGCAGCAGCAAAGCCACCAATTTCTTAGAAAGATCGTCTTTGCATCCTGGCTGCAGTGTGCCAAGCCACTCTTCACTGAGAAGAGTGTCTGCCCCTCTGTTCTAAAGATTCTGATAAAGACCCAGTGATAGCAGTCCACATTATCTCAGGTCCTCCATTAGCACATTGTCAATTTAAAAAAAGAATGACTGTAGTTGTTTGTCAAGCATTGCTCTGTTAAGACCTTAAACATATGGCAAGAATAAGAAGGGAGAGCAAAAGCTTTCACACAGGGACTGCAATATAGTAGGCATTCAATGAATGTTATCTTTATTAAACAATAGTTTAAAAATTGTCAACTTTGTCAAATATGGGTTTTTCAAAGACTGCTTTACCAACAGTATTCACCCTTTTCAGAAACTTTGTAGCTTCTTAAGGGAAACTGAGCAAAAGTAAAAACCTGTTTTGTTAACTGTGGCAATGGCATGAAACGAAAAAGAGCTAAATTTATTCAACTATATTCCAGATGCCAGCTCCCTGGATGTCCCCAAGTCCTCCAAATTGTGCATTTGAATCTTTCTTTTACTTATGGTAGGAAATTCAGGGTCCATCTTTCTGCATCTATAGGGATTCAGGCTGAGGGGTAGATTATGTTGCTTGTAATAATCTCTGTCTCCGAGTTAGTGCTTTATCATCATTTTCTAACTTTAATGCAGGTTGTAAGTTTTCCCTACTATATCTGAGACTGCCATGGTATTAATCCAGAATACCAACAAAATTCGAACAAAGTTTCACTGAAAGTTTAATAACAGCAACTTTAAAATTAAACATGTATATTTCCCAAAATACCTTATTATTTTATTTTGCCTTTTTTGAGCTTCATAAAAAATGTTACCACTTAGCATATAATCTTCTGAGGCTCGTTATGCTTTACCATGTTTCTAAAATGTATCCATATACTTAGAGCTTCAACAACAATGATAACGTACTGATTCTTAGGCTGGGAGTGAGTTCACAAGTGTTTGATTGTTATTACGCTTCAAAGTTAAAATCACTATATATTCTTTTCTTTGTATCAAAATGTTACATTCTAAAAACATTTTAACTAAATATTAGCCATCTTAGTTCTTAAAATTTCTATAGCCATCAACATCTCCAAGAACTTCTCTCTTCTGATCATTCCTCCCATGGATCCCAGTCAAGACAGTTATCCAACTTCCCTCTTTCTCTCTTCTCAATAGATTTTCTCTAATTGCAGTTCTTAACCCTTCAATTCTTGTTTTTCTTTTAGTAATTTTAGAAAAAGTACAAATTTTTCTAAGTTAGAAGAAAAATTATTCAACACTAACTTCTAATAAACAACCCCAATGCCAGAGTGGCTTAATACGATAATACAACATTCTTGTTCATATGAAATCCAGAGGTTTAGGCTGGGCATGGTGGCTCACACCTGTAATCCCAGCACTTTGGGAGGCCAAGGCAGGCAGATCATGAGGTCAAGAGTTCAATACTAGCCTGACCAATATAGTGAAACCCCCATCTCTACTAAAAATACAAAAATTAGTCAGGCATGGTGGCACATGCCTGTAGTCCCAGCTTCACGGGAGGCTGAGGCATGAGAATCTCTTGAACTCAGGAGGCGGAGGTTGTGGTGAACCAAGATTATGCCACTGCACTCCAGCCTGGGCAACAAAGCGAGACTTCATCTCAAAAAAAAAAAAAAAAAAAAAAAGAAGAAGAAGAAGAAGAAGAGAAAGAAGTCTGGAGCTGAAGTTCCTGGCCAAAAGATCTCCTGAACAGCTCTTCCAAGTGATCAACTCGGCATTCAGCCTCTTTCCATTGTGTTCTACCATCTCAAAGGCCTTCTTTTCCTGCCATGTGGTTGAAGGAGCACAGAGGATCACACAGATACTTTATGGCCGTGCCTGGAAGTGGTATACATCACTTCCACTTACCTTCGATCTGCAGAGCTCAGCGACACAATCCACCCACACTCTAGGAGCTACTGGAAAATATATGTCTTCCTGTGTGCCCAGAAGAAAAATAAAATAGTTTGGTGAACCCTTAATATTGTATCTGGTCTTCTTTTGCTCTTCCAGTCTGTTTAGACTATTGAGGAAGATGAGAAGACAGAGAGTGGGAAGTGTTTTCATATCCTTCACATGCAAATATAATGCTGTTTTGTACACAAAAACTAATCTCTTCATATGAATGAATATGCTGCATATGAATCTGCTATAATGAAGGTGGGGGAAATTTTGCAATAATAACAGAAGGTTTCTTTAGCAACACTTCTCTTTGGCAATGGCATTCTTTTGGGAAAGAAAAAGAGAATGACAAAGTCAACTGAGGTTCTGAACTCATTTATTTTTTTTCAATTTGTCTCAGAGTCAGTTTGCCTTAAAAACCAGGAGAGAGGGTTTTAAGAGAGAAAAGGGCATCATGAATCACAAAAAGGTTGGTTTTGCAAATATAGAGCCGAAGTCTAGAAAACTGATATCCTGAAGTTTATGCCATAAGCCTTAGACTAAGGAAAACTGTATCATGAAAGACAAGCAATTTCTCCAACAGGAAGGAGATTATATGTCAGCCAGCAGGTGGGGAATGAAGAATCAAAGGTGACTTACTAGAGTCTAAATAGAGACTATGCCTGCGAAAAAGGCCTTGTGCTCCATCTCTCTGGGCTAAGTAATGATTGGGAGAAATGACTGGAGGGAAGGAGATATCTCTGGACATACTGATGAAAATCTGAGACAGTATCTCAGATTCCTTCTCAATGATATTTCTGTTCTAGGCAGATGGACCTGAGAGCATCCTCAGAGAGTTCCAACACTCCAGAAGATGTGGATGCAGCAGCAAAGTTTCCTCACAATTTTAGAGGAAGTCAGACAAAACTGGGATTCAAAAGCTCCAAAAAGCCATGCAGTGGGGATAAGAACTAGAGAGCAAGATAAAAGTATAGAAACAGTAACCGGGACAGAGGCCAATGCCGAAGACCAGGAGAAATCACTGACACCTGGGTTGGGACTGTAGTAAAGCCAGGAGGCTCAGCAGGCAGGTGCCCAGCTTCTCACGCCAGAAAGAAACACAAGATAAGTGCCATCACCACACACCAGGATGGCCAGGATTGCAGAATCATAATTAACTAAGTTGTTATCCAAAAGAGACTTAAAGTTTAACTGAAAGTGCTAGCTACTTTAAATTGACAATAATGAGTTGGTCCTTATCAACAGAAGATGAGGACTTGAGTAAGCTTATGTTAATTATAGGGAAACAAAGAAAGTTACATTTTTTTCAGTTAGATTGTAACTTGTATCCATTTACAACTGTATCTCTGCTCTAAACATTTTCCTGATGGTGCACTTTGTTTTAGGCTCTGCACTAGGTGTTAAGTATACAAAGATAAATATCAGCTCCTTTTATGGTCTTATAGTGGAATAGGTATGTTAGCTAGGCTACAGGATCTGCCATATCCTAATATTTGTATTAGGATACAAATATTTTAAATAACAGGGGCTTATCATCATCACCAGTTCTTAGAGAAATGCAAATCAAAACCACAATGAGATACCATCTCATGACAGAATGGCAGTTATAAAAAAGTCAGGAAACAACAGATGCTGGCAAGGCTGTGGAGAACTAGAAACACTTTTACACTGTTGGCGGGAGTGTAAATTAGTTCAACCATTGTGGAAGACAGTGTGGCGATTCCTCAAGGATCTAGAACCAGAAATACCATTTCACTCAGGAATTCCATTACTGGCTATATAACCAAAAGATAATAAGTCATTTTACTATAAAGATACATGTGCACATATGTTTATTGCAGCACTATTTACAATAGCAAAGACTTGGAACCAACCCAAATGCTCATCAATGGATAGAATGAATAAAGAGAATGTGACACATATACACCATGGAATACTATGCAACCATAAAAAAGAATGAGTTCATGTCCTTTGCAGGGACATGGATGAAGCTGGAAGCCCTCATTCTCTGCAAGCTAACACAGGAACAGAAAACAAAACACCACACGTTCTCACTCATAAATGGGAATTGAACAATGAGAACACATGGACACAGGGAGGGGAACATCATGCACTGGAACCTATCAGCGGGTTGGCGGCAAGGGGAGGGAGAGCAATTAGGACAAATACCTAATGCATACAGGGCTTAAAACCTAGATGATGGGTTGACAGGTGCAGCAAACCACCATGGCACATGCATACCTATGAAACAAACCTGCACGTTCTGTACATGCATCACAGAATTTAAAGTAAAATTTAAAAAGAGTAATAACAGGGGCTTAGACAATAAAGGACTGTATCTTTATCACGTGGCAGTCTCACTGTAAGCAGTCCAGGACACATATGATAACCCATAGTATCAGAGATCAAGGCCTCTTCTGCCTTACTGGTCTACCATCCTGGTGTGCTGCCTACATCTTTATTGTCAAAAAAAATGGCTCATTCACCAGGAAGAATAGTTAATGGACACTGGGCTTAATACCTAGGGGATGGGATGATCTCTGCAGCAAACCACCATGGCACACATTTACCTATGAAATGAACCTGGAAATCCTGCACATGTACCCCTAAACTTAAAATAAAAGTAGGAAAAAAAAGTCTGCGCTCACCAAAACTTAAAATTATTTCACCAAAAAAGGCTCATTGTACCCACATTCCTGTCAGTAGGAAGGGGAAAGGGATAAGGCAAGTGCATACCCTTTATTTAAATCACGTGTTCCAGAAATTGCTCACACTGTTCTATGCACAAACCATTGGCAAAGAACTCAGTCACATTACCATGCTGCATAGACAGGTTGGAAAGTGTAGCTCTCAGTTGGGCAACGATATGACCTGATTAAATATTTTCACTACTCGAGGACTGACCAGACATTGGAAGAATATTGCAGCATCTGCTTTAGTCTGTTCCTCTGACTTTTCAAATATCCATGCTATGTAACCCAACAAAGGAAAGAAACTAACTTCTGATGGGAAAATAGAGACAGTGTGCTGATCAGAGAGGCCTTCAGAGAAGAACTGATATTTGAACTTAATTTCTTAAGGTGAGTATAAGCTCATTAAGAGGACTGAGCAGAATAGAGGCATTTAAGGTGAAGGGAAATAAAAATGATGTGCAATATCAGAGAAGTTTGAACTTTGTTGTTTCATCAAGGGAATTACAGATAGTTCTATAAGGCCAAGATGAGATTAGCTAGGTATGAAGAAATCAGATAATAAATATCCTTACATGGCCAGCAAGGCATTTGGCCATTGTTCTACAGGTAAATGGAAAATGCTGATGAAATTTAAGTAGGGAAGTGAGATAATCATATTTATAGAGTTAAGAGATTACTCTTGAGACAATGCAGAGGATAGACAAGACTGAAGACTGGGAAAACATTTAGGAGGCAGCTGAGATTGTACAAAAATAAGATTACAAGGGTATTACTTAAGGCAATACACATAAGAAATAAGAGCTTTAGGTGACAGATTCTGAAGGACTTTGTAATTAACTGACAGCAGAAGTGAAGAGGCAGGAAGATTATTGGATGCTTGGATTGAAACAGTTTAAAATAGAGAATTCAAGATGAGATCATGGATGTGTTGAATTTGAAGGTACTGTGGATACTAAGAAACAATCAAATGAAAAATGACCAATAATCATACAAAAATAAAGACTTTGAATTCAGGAGGAAGGTCTAAAATGGAAATGTGTGTTTGAGAGTCATCAGTGTGATGTGGCAGTGGAAACATTTGACATCAATCAACGAAGATACATTGCTTGAGAAGAGAACTCAAGAACAAGATTGCTTAGTGTGCAATGCCAAGCAGTATTACAGACCCTATAAAGCATTTCTGAATGTCAGATTTGAAGATTGTGATCCAAACAGGCAGTTATTGTGGTCAGATATGTCAGAAATGACTGTAATCAAGAGATGACAGTGAATCAGTAAGGAAAAGAGACCTGTTGATATCTGTCAAAGGAGAAAGGACAGAACTTTAAAATAATGAATATAATAGTGTGAGTTAGAAGATCTAAGTATAAATCTCAATTTGTTCCTCACTGGCAAATTGACCTTGGGTACATAGGAAACAGATCTTGAAAAAGAAGAATCATGTGCAGAAAGAAACAATGACAAGAAAGTGAAAGAAAACTCTGCCTGTATTTCCAGCATGTTCTCAATTTCTGGTCTTTCCTGGAATTCCTTCATTCCCTTGATTTTAATTAAACATCATTGTAATTTATAATTGATTTCTTTTTTCCTACTAGTCCAGAGTAAATTGACTCGTTTCTTGCAACAATATTCTAATATACAGATGCAACATCTTTTTAGAAAAAGAACACATGAATGTGTGTTTTGTCTTAGTCCAAGGCTGCTCTTTTGAATTCATGGCAAGAGAAAACGAAATGTGAAGAGGAAAAAAGATGAAAAAAAATGGTTAATTACTGTATTAGTCCATTTTCACACTGCTAATAGAGACTGGGCAATTTATTTACTTTAAAAAAAAAAAAGTGGCTTAATAGACTCACAGTTCCACCTGGCTGGGGAGGCCTCACAATCATTGTGGAAGGTAAAAGGTACATCCCACATAGTGGCAAACAAGAGAGAATGAGAACCAAGTGAAAGGGGTTTCCTCTTATAAAACCATCAGATCTTGTGAAACTTATTCACTACCATGAGAACAGTATGGGGAAAACCATCCCCATGATTCAATTATCTCCTACCTGTCCCTTCCACAACACATGGGAATTATGAGAAGTCAAATTGTCTCTATTTGCAGACGACATGATTGTATCTTTACCAGACCCCATCATCTCAGCCCAAAATCTCCTGAAACAGATAAGCAACTTCAGCAAAGTCTCAGGATACAAAATCAATGTGCAAAAATCACAAGCATTCCTATACACCAATAACAGACTTAAAGAGAGCCAAACCAAGAACGAACTGCCATTCACAATTGCTACAAAGAGAATAAAATACCTCGGAATACAACTAACAAGGAACGTAAGGGACCTCTTCAAGGAGAACTACAAACCACTGCTCAACGAAATAAGAGAGGACACAAATAGATGGAGAAACATTCCATGTTCATGGTTAGGAAGAATCAGTATCGTGAAAATGGCCATATCACCCAAAGTAATTTACTGATTCAATGCTATCCCCATCAAGCTACCAATGACCTTCTTCACAGAACTAGAAAAAACCACAACCTTAAACTTCATATGGAACCAAAAGAGAGCCTGCATAGCCAAGTCAATTCTAAGCAAAAAGAACAAAGCGGGAGGCATCACACTACCAGACTTCAAACTATACTACAAGGCTACAGTAATCAAAACAATGTGGTACTGGTACCAAAACAGAGATATAGACCAATGGAAAAGAACAGAGGCCTCAGAGGCAACACTACACATCTATAACCATCTGATTTTTGACAAATCTGACAAAAACAAGCAATGGGGAAAGGATTCCCTGTTTAATAAATGGTGTTGGGAAAACTGGCTAGCCATGTGCAGAAAGCAGAAACTGGATCCTTTCCTGACACCTTACACTAAAATTAACTCCAGATGGAGTAAAGACTTAAATATAAGACCTAACACCATAAAAACCCTCGAAGAAAATCTAGGCAAAACCATTCAGGACATAGGTGTAGGCAAGGACTTCATGACCAAAACACCAAAAGCATTGGCAACAAAAGCCAAAATAGACAAATGGGACCTAATCAAACTCCACAGCTTCTGCACAGCAAAAGAAACAGCCGTTAGAGTGAACCGGCAACCAACAGAATGGGAAAACATTTTTGCAATCCACCCGTCTGACAAAGGGCTAATATCCAGAATCTACAAAGAACTAAAACAGATTTACAAGAAAAAAGCCCATTCAAAAGTGGACAAAGGATATGAACAGACACTTTACAAAAGAAGACAGACATGAGGCCAAGAAACATATGAAAAAATGCTTTTCACATGTTTTACTGGTCATTAGAGAAATGCATATCAAAACTACATTGAGATACCATCTCACACCAGTTAGAATGGCGATTATTAAAAAATCGGGAGACACCAGATGCTGGAGAGGATGTGGAGAAAGAGGAACACTTTTACACTGTTGGTGGGAGTGTAAATTAGTTCAACCACTGTGGAAGACTGTGTGGCGATTTCTCAAGGACCTAGAAATAGAAATTCCATTTGACCCAGCAACCCCATTGCTGGGTATATATCCAAAGGATTATAATCATGCTATTATAAGGACACATGCACATGAATGTTCATTGCGGCACTGTTTACAATAGCAAAGACCTGGAACCAACCCAAATGCCCCTCAATGATAGACTGGACGGGGAACATGTGGCACATACACACCATGGAATACTATGCAGCCATAAAAAATGATGAGTTCATGTCCTTTGTAGGGACATGGATGAACCTGGAAACCAACATTCTCAGCAAACTGACACAAGAACAGAAAATCAAACACCGCATGTTCTCATAAGCGGGTATTGAACAATGAGAACACATGGACACAGGGGAGCATCACAAGCTGGGGTCTGTGGGGGCAGAAATGGGAGGGACAGTGGGGGGTGGGGAGTTGGGGAGGGATAACATGGGGGAGAAATGCCAGATACAGGTGATGGGGAGGAAGACAGCAAACCACACTGCCATGTGTGTACCTATGCAACAATATTGCATGTTCTTCACATGTACCCCAAAACCTAAAATGCAATAAAAAAGAAAAAAGATTGTGAGGTCTAGTTCCAACCAATGGAGATAGGACAGCAATAAGGACCCAATGCATAAGGAATAAATATGCCTGCCTTTTCATTGTGCTTTTGTGGCAAGATTGCTGACGGACAGCACCCTTTCTTCAGAAAGTAAAGTTGCCTTGCTGAGATAAATAAATAAATAAGTGCTGCTGGGAAAACTGGGTACCCATGTGCAGAAGAACGAAACCAGGTCCCCGTTTTTCACCATATGTAGAATTTAACTAAAAACGGATTAAAGACTTAAATATAAGACCCGAGACTATAAAACTGCTAAAGGAAACATTGGGGAAATGCTGCAGAACAGTGGTCTGGGGAGAGGTTTTTGGGGTAAGACCTCAAAAGCACAGGCAACCAAAGCAAAAATAGACAAATGGGATTACATTAAGCTAAAAGCTGCTGCACAACAAAGGAAACAATCAACAAAGTGAAAAAACAACCTACTGACTAAATTTCCAAACTATCTGTCAGAAAGGGATTAATAACTAGAACATATAAGGAACTGCAACAACTCAATAGCAAAAGAAAACCCACAAATACTGTGATTAAAAGATAGCCAAAAGACCTGAACAGACATTTCTCAAAAGAAGACATGCAAATAACCACTAGATATATTAAAGAAATGCTAGGCATCACTAATCATCAAGAAAATGAAAATCAAAACCACAATGAGACATCATTTCACCACAGTTAGAATGACTTATCAAAAAGGTAAAATATAACCAATGCTGGAGAGGATGTAGAGAAATGGGAACAGTCATACGCTGTCGATGGGAAGGTAAAGTAGTATTGCCGTATAGTATAGGTGGTAGTATAGCCATGGGAAACTCTCTGCGGGTTCCTTAAAACACTAAAAATAGAACTGCCATATAAGTCAGCAGTCCCACTGCCGAATATATATACAGAAGAAAGGAACTCAGTATTGTCGCGCGCCTCGGCCGGCAAGGACCACACAACCTCGATGGACTTGTTCTTATGACTTTATTAGTAACAAAGCAAGGGCTAGCTAGTTGGGTAGCCGTTCTTCTTCTTCTGGCGCTTCCGTGTGTGTGTGTGTGTGCCGAGTCCCGAGAGAGCGTCTTCCGCAAGCCTCCCTCTTA
>CAUYQU010082289.1:0-14236 GCA_963574635.1 Cheracebus regulus | reverse complement strand
AAATGAGTAGTGCTGGCGACCCGTGTGGCTCCTCTGCCGGGAATCTCCCAGTCTGTGGGCAACAAAAATTCATCGGAAAGTGCGGCGTCCACTTGTTCTCTGCGCTTTCACTGGGAGCTACATTCCTGAGCTGTTGCTAATCGGCCATCTTGGATCTCTCTCTCCAACTGAAATCTTATATATTTGTTGTAATTTTGTCTTTTGACAGAGACGACTCAATCCACAGCACACGTCTTCGTGGCTCAACCTTTGCTAACCTAGTCCCCCATTCACCTTCCTCTTGGCTATCAAATCTAATGTTTCTGAAACTCAGTTCTGGTAACATCCCTTTCCGACTTAAAACTCACATTAGCTTTTTCATTAAAACTATAATGACAGTGATACTAATATTTATTGAGTGCTAACTGTACACCAGGTACTGCTGTATATATGACAATATTCCTACAGGATAGGTACTATTACTACTCCATGTTTATAAGTGACCAACCCAAGAGACAAAGGTGTTAAGTAACATCTGATCAATAAAGCCATAGAGTTGGCCTTCATATCCCTGGGTTCCGCATCTGTGGTTTCAACCAACCATGGACTGAAAATATTTGGGGGGGGCAAAAAAAAGGATGGTTGCTTCTGTAGTAAACATGTATAGACTTTGCTTATTCCACAAACAATACAGTATAATAACTATTTACATGGCATTTACATTGCATTAAATACTAAAAGTAATCTGGAGATGATGTAAAGTGTAAGGGAGGAGATGGTCTAAAGTTTGTCAGAGGATTTGCAGAGGTTACATGCAAATAGGATACCATGTTATTTAATTATTTTTAATTACTTAATTTTTGGGGGGGCGGGGGCAGAGTCTCACTCTGTCACCCAGGCTGAAGTGCAATGGCACGATCTTGGCTCACTGCAACCTCCATGTCCCAGGTTCAAGCGATTCTCCTGCCTTAGCCTCCTGAGTAGCTGGGATTACAGATGTGTGCTACCATGTCCAGCTAATTTTTGTATTTTTAGTAGAGGTGGGGTTTCACAATGTTGGCCAGGCTGGTCTGGAACTCCTGACCTCAGGTGATCCACCTACCTCGGTCTCCCAAAGTGCTGCGATTACAGGTGTGAGCCACTGCACCCGGCCAACATCATGGTATTTAAAGAACTTGAATATATGTGGATTTTGGTACCAGCCAGTGGTCCTGGAACCAATCCCACATGAATACTGAGAGAGGACTATGTAGTTAGTTTCAGAACCAGCATTTAAACTCAGGCTCTGTACCCCAAAATAAAAAGCTATTTGACATGAAAATTCAATTAATCAATCAATAGTCGTCCCTTTTTGACCCTCTACCTATCAAAAACTACTCACATCACAAACTATTTAGAACATTGATCAGCGAAAAGAGAGGGTATTCAGAAAGGAATGCAGAGTCTGGAATGCAGTCTCTCTTACACAGCTATCAAATCCTGAATGCCTCACAAACAACAGATCAGCCATCCATCACCAAAATGGGAGGGGGAGGTGGGAAAGGAAACTGCAGAATGACAACAAAGAAGAGAATCTAACAACTCAGCAACAACATACCCTCAGGTTAGAAATAAGGAAGAATAAACAATTCAGTCTGAAAGGGCTTTTACCAAGAAGAGATTAGTAATTAGACTGAATGGCTGTGGCTCAATATAAAGTATACAAATGCATTTTTTCCTCTCTTAACAGAACATAGGAGCAACTCCAGAAGTTATTCAAGAGGGCTTTAAAAAAGAAAACAAACTCTGAAACAAAAAGTATCTTTAAATGCTAATCAGTGTTTTTTCCTAAAATCGGTATTAGAACACTCCTGACAAGGTCTTTAAAGAGTTCACTGTTGATTAAGCCATTTCCATGGACTACTAAGTTTGAGTTCTTTTCATTCAGACTGTGCTGTGTACACTGTGACTTAGGCAAGCTCAACATTAACAGTTCGTCAAACTAAGCAACTGCTTAATGTTAGGTAGAAAAAAATATGTCTGCTGTGAAATATATAGTATCCAAGTACTATTTAGTGCCAACAAAAGCTAACAAACAGGCTGTGTTTTCAAGTTTAAGCAGAAGAAAAATAACCACTACCTGTACAGAATACAGTTCAGCTCTTTCAGTATTTCAGATAAAAAGAAGGACTGAAACTAGAAACAACTTACTTTCTAGCTCTGAATTACCATCATTAAGTTGTACAAGTCATTAGGTGGGGACAGAATATGCCAAAATAGAAATCATAAGCTGAAATAGCCTTTAATTCTTTCCCTTAAATGAAGCTCTTATATCAAACAAATCTACATAGTCTCTGTTTATTCCAGCATTTTGTCAATCTGTAAATCAGAGATTTTGTTCCATAGCCCTTGACAATTTTTGACTTTTAACATCTGAGAAAGAAAACCAGCTTTTATCTTTTACCACCCAAAGGTATACTATCCCTAGACTCTAAAGTCACTATTTAAAACAATATCATTTATATCATCTAACATATTAAGAAATACATTCATTTTATTTTTGGTAGTAACAAAACAACCCTGGATATTTGCATAAGGCTGTCCATAAGAAACCACTTCTATATGTATAGTTCTTTGGGTTTCTAGCTCAGAGGCTGGCAAAAATGGCCCATGGGGTAAACCCAGCCCACTGCCTGCTTTTGGTTTCTGTACTTGTAAATGGTTGAAAAGTGAAGAATCAAAAGAAGAAAACTATTGCACAACACATGAAAATTACATGAAATTCCAATTTCAGTGTCCATAAATAAAGATTTCTTGAAATGGTCATGCCAGTTGATTTACATATCACCCATGGCTGCTTTTGTATTGTAAAGGTAAAGTTCAGTAACTGCAGCAGAGACCTGATGACCCACAGAGTCTAGCATCTTTACTATCTGGTCCTTTTCACAAAAAGCTTGCCCAGTCCTGTTCCAGCTATTATAAGGGAGTTAAAAAAAAAAAACATGTAAGGAGCTATGGACAGCAGCTTAACTGGAAAGCGTGTAATAACTGAAAGGAAATGTCCTCTAGTGGGCAAATCTGGAGCAAGAAAGTAAATTCCTGCCAGCATTGATCAGATGACATCTCTATTTCATGAATTATTCCGGATATAAAACTGCCATTTAACAATAACAAGTGATTCTTTTAAGTAACACCTAAAGGCATAAGTCCATATAAAATAGGACATTATATAACCAGAACATGAGAAAATGTTTTCTCTAGAGCAAAAGAAGCTATTGCCATCAAAGTGAACAACAAAAACAAAAACAAAATCAAGATACTCAAACTGGGGAAATGGGTAAACTGGGGAAACCAAGTAAATTGGAATAAATTGGGAAAAATAGTAACTAAAATTTGCTCCAAATGACTAGGAGGGGTTATTGTACATTGAGAAGTTCTCCAAAGTACGAGAAATAAATTAAGTGGTATATGTGCAGTGTTATACATTTAAATAATATTTCAACCTTAGATTAAGGAAAATTTATCCTGTGTATTTCAAGATACCAAGAGATTTTGCCAATTTACATTGAAATAAAACAAAACGTGAGTAATACTATCTATATCAAAGTAACGTTCTGTGACTTGCCAGAATAAAGAAAACCTTTAGTAAGTTTGTTAATTTCAAGTTTGAGAATTAAGCAAATATCCCAAATCCTTTGTAAACTCAAAGATTTAGTTACTTTCTCTACATATTACATGGCTACTTAAAA
Organism: Cheracebus regulus; assembly: GCA_963574635.1. Classification (NCBI taxonomy): domain Eukaryota; kingdom Metazoa; phylum Chordata; class Mammalia; order Primates; family Pitheciidae; genus Cheracebus; species Cheracebus regulus. The sequence continues at coordinate 10,529 of CAUYQU010082289.1, read as the reverse complement.
ATTTGACCTTCTGGCAGGGCACAGTGGTTCATGCTTGTAATCCCAGCACTTTGGGAGGCTGAGGAAGGCAGATCACAGGGTCAGGAGTTAGAGACCAGCCTGGCCAACAAAGTGACACCCCATCTCTGCTAAAAATACAAAAATTAGCTGGGTGTGGTGGCGGGCACCTGTAATCCCAGCTACTCAGGAGGGTAAGACAGGAGAATCGCTTGAACCTGGGAGGCAGAGGTCACAGTGGGCCAAGATCGCACCACTGCACTCCAGCCTGGGTGACAGAGCTAGACTCCATCTCAAAACAAAAAAAGTTTTCTTTTACCTCCTATTTCTAGATACTGTGTAAAAAAAAAAAAAAAATTCAAGCTTCTTTCCCAGAAACTTCCTAATTTTCTATTTTTTTCTTTAAAAAAACTCCTTTGGTTTACACACCAATCCTGTACAGATTAAAAATACACAACTTCAGGTGAAAGTTCTGATGGAGAGTGCATATTATGTAAACACAAATACTTATTTCGTATTACTCTTTGTGATTAGGATGGAAAAGAAATATTGATATACAAGTGATGACAGGGTAAACCTAATACTCAATACCAATAATCAAAGCCAATACATGATACCGATTCCCGTCTCACAAGTGCACATTAGTTTTAACATTACTGAAAGATGTGGGAAATTCTATCATACTTTCTTTTTTTTGAAGACAGAGTTTTGCTCTTGTTGCCCAGGCTGGAATGCAATGGGCAATGGCACGATCTCAGCTCACCGCAACATCCGCTTCCCGGGTTCAAGCGATTCTCCTGCCTCAGCCTCCCGAGTAGCTGGGATTACAGGTGCTCACCACCATGCCTGGTTAACTTTGTATTTTTAGTAGAGATGAGGTTTCTCCATGTTGGTCAGACTGGTCTCAAACTCTTGACCTCAGGTGATCCACTCTCCTTGGCCTCCCAAAATGCTGGGATTATAGCTGTGAGCCACTGCGGCTGCCCTCTACCATATTTTCTAAAACTCCTGATTTATTTCCAAAGGAAAAATAGTTTGTAACTACATCAAAATAACTATTTTGGCCAGATGCAGTACCTCATGCCTGTAATCCTAGCACTTTGGGAGGCCAAGGTGGGTGGGTCATTTGAGGTTCAGAGCTCAAGATCTGCCTGGCCAACATGGTAAAACCCCATGTCTACTAAAAATACAAAAATTATCCGGGCATGCTGGTGCTCGCCTGTAGTCCCAGCTACTCAGGAGACTGAGGCAGGAGAACTGCTTGAACCCAGGAGGCAGAGGTTGCAGTGAGCCAAGATTCTGAAGTGCAGCCTGGGAAACAGAGTGAGATTTTGTCTCAAAAAAAAAAAAAAAATGCAATTAATAGTTTAAAATCTTAAATCTAAATTTCTAGGAGATTCATTAGTTTGCCCTTGGTAATCCCCACTTTCTGCCTTGTAGAGCCTCTTTAGACTTCAAAACAGTTATTTACAAACCATATTTAATAACTTACATATCAGATGAGTCAATAACATACAGATTACATTTCCCTGAAAATATACAGAAGGTTAAAAATTAGAAGAGAAAGTGATATGCTCTGGGTTTTGCTGAATGCACATGTTCTAAAGTTCTGAAAGGTTCAAGATTAACACAGACATCCACAAATCAGGCATCTGATTTCAACTGTTTTAAAAAGCTGTTTTAAAAAGTCAAAATAAGTCAAACTCTTCCCATTTGTTTGAATTTAATAGAGGGTACATTTACTTCCTACCCAAAAAGATTTGAAAACAAAACATATACCATTTCCTTTCACTTAATGTTTCACAAATGTCTGAAAAGCAAACTCAATTCAATTTAGTTGAATCAATAAGGGAATGCCAGTTTTTCTAAGACAGTATGTTTTAAACCAAGCAAAGACACTCCCTAGGGCCAAATAATTATGATATATTAGCTACTCTTTCTAGACCAAACCAGAGCTCTTCTTTCCAAAACTCACATTTCTACCAAACCAGAATACTGTGTGGTGGGAAAAGAGTTCAGAACACCTGGAATATTTTTCCAAAATAAAATTTAACTTTCTACTGCCAGGAGAAGCATGAACACACTGACTTACACTGCCCTCTAGAGTCTCCTTCTAATATTTTTTAGCCTGAAATAATTAAACTCTAATAATAAGACTCTTCTAATTACTCAAGCTTTAAGTATTCTAATATTGTAACTCATCTTTTTAAATTTTGTTTGTTTGTTGTTGTTGTTGTTGCTGTTGTTTTTGGGTGGTTTTTGTTTTTGGGTTTTGTTTTTTGGTTTTTGGGGGTTTTTCTGAGACAGTCTTGCTCTGTTGCCCAGGCTAGAGTGCAGTGGGGTACCCTCAGCTCACTGCAACCTCCACCTCCTGAGTTCAAGCAATTCCCCTGCTTCAGCCTCCCGAGTAGCTGGAATCACAGGCGTGCACCACCACGCCCATCTAATTTTTGTACTTTTAGTAGAGATGGAGTTTCACCAGGTTGTCCAGGCTGGTCTTGAACTCCCGACCTCAGGTGATCCATCTGCCTCTGCCTCCCAAGGTGCTAGGATTACAGGTGTAAGCCACCGTGCCCAGTCAACTGACCTTTTTTCAATGGATTAGTAGTCATTCTTAAAACGTAAGATATTTCAATTACCCACTGTTCGTAAAGGTCAGCAGTCCTTCCCCAAAGGACAGGAATGCACCCCAAACAGAATTTTCTTAATTTGCTTATTTTTAAAAAGTTTTAAATAGCTCAAACTGCAAAGGTTTCTAAAACAAAGACCAGGCATAGCATGTATTAATTAACCCATGTGGCCCAGAGTTTTGTCTAGCAAAACCCCAAGTTCACACATTTGACCACATGCACACAAACCTCAGCTAACATGGCCAATGCTCCCCGGAGGCTACTTCTGCAGCTATTCATCTGCCTTCTCAGCTCCTGGCAGTTCCTGCCTTTTCTCTTGCGAGACAATCAGAGCTCTGAAGGGATCTTACGGCACTAATGAGAAGCCATGACAACCAAGACCTCTGGTAGTTGCAAAGCACAAATACCAATATCCATTTCTACTGAGCATGCATCCAATAAGCAACGTGCTAAGGACTCCAAGTAAATTAAAATCATCCCTCTAACCTAATAACTCCATAGGCACCTATAACATACCATAACTTGAGACTTTCTATTATTCCTTATACTTAAGAACTTATTAAAAGACAGGCTTTACTATGCACCACTGCTAGTATAGCTTGCCTCAGCTGTTACAGTAACTAGAGAAGTAGGGTTATTTTCTTGTTTGTTTTAATCTAGAGTCGTAAGAGACCACTTAAAAAAAAAATCAACCCTATTCAAACCCTGTTTAGAGGAAAAAAAGTCTATATTCTTTTTAATAGATTAGTAGTCAATATTAAAAGGTATATTTCAATTACCCAGTTATTCAAAGTCAGAAGTATTTCCTCAAAGAACAGGAATGCACCCAAAATGGAATATTCTCTAGGCATCTGTGGTACACCATAACATCAAAAAGCATCCCTCAAAAAAGTAACTAAAACTAAGATGCTATTGCTCCACACCCAGATATCCGTTACTACTTCTGAAAGCAATCTAAGTAATCTTGGAGATCCCATCCAGTACATAAAAATGATGGCATCCTTTAGGGCATAAAGTCAAAATAAGATTTCCACAGGCTCTGAAACTAGGGCCAAGAGACTATATCTGTTTTTGAAAATAAAGTTTTATTAGAACACAGCTGCATCTGATATATATATATATATATATTTCCCTATAGTTGTTTGTTTTCCCACTACAATGGCAGAGTTCCATACTTGAAACAGAGACCACACAACCTGAAAAGACTAAATATTTACTATATCTGGCTCTTTACAGAAAAAGACTGCCAATAGCAAACATCCCCAGCCTTCTCCAGATCACAACTTAGAGGAATGTCATGTGTATGAGGCTAAGGGTTGGGGGCTGGCTTGAGATGGAAAAGGGGATTACGGCTGCTATCCACACTATACTACATATTAAGAAAATGAAATTATGGGAACTCATGGGAAGAAATAATGACAGAGGCAGCTGATTCATCCCATATGATGGTTCACATCAGCCTTTTCCAAAGACTGAATGAAGAGCTCTAAAGTTTTCTTTCAGGCATTTAAAAAATCCTGTGTAAGGGATGGCAGGAGAAAATACAATTTTTGACATAACATACTATTTCACTCACATCAACGTTACACTGAAGCTCACACCTAAGGTAGGCTGATACTTCTTTCAAAGAGAAGATTTCAAGTGAGTTTCCAAATAGCTATGATAATGTGTTTGAACAGAACCAGATCCCAGAATGAACCTGAGGTAAATATCAAAGATTGAAATCAGTGAACCATCAAAATAAAGATACTTGTCAAAACATATAATATACAATATGAAATATAATGAATATAATGAATCCCTTTGAAAGTCACTATATGTAGACACAAAAATACAGCTTGACGATGAGACCCAGATTCTAGTCTGGGTTTCTACTCTAATTGTAACTTAGACAAGTTATTTCCTCCATTTGTTTTTCGTTTTGTTTTTTGAGACAGAGTCTTGCTCTGTCACCCAGGCCAGTGTACAGTGGTGCAATCACAGCTCACTGCACCCTCTACCTCCCAAGCTCCCAAAGTGCTGAGATTATAGGTCTGAGCCACAGTGCAGCCAGTTTCCCCTCTGAACTTGATCTGTGAACTGAAGGACTTAGGCTGCAACAGTGGTTCTCAACCATTCACATGACTCAGAATCACCTGAAGGGATCTGTTAAACCAAGGGGTGTTGGGTGCCAGGCTTCATTTTCAGTTCAGAAGTCATCACTCTCATCCTCACAGCAAGAAAAAAGCTAAACAAACTGAAATCAATGGCTTTTCTTAGACCCATTAGAGAACTGGGGTCACAGGGCAAACAGCTACCAAAAAGTTTGGAGAAATAAATACAAGAAAATACAGAGAATCACAGACAAGATCAGATTACCAGAAGCAAAAGCTACAGGAACCAGGAAGCAATACAGTAATCATTACTTGAATAGTAATTTTGACAAACTGCAGAAGATTGAGTGTGGACTAGCTTGAGAGTTAAAACTTCTGGGGGTCCAGACTTAGAGAGACCTAAAGATTTTACCTCCAGGAGCCTCAACAGATTCTTACAAGAACATCAAAGAAAAAAATCCCTTTGTATTTTAGGCAGGGAGAAAGGAAAGTAACCATTTTGAAATTGCTGAGAGCATTTTCCATAACAAAGGCCCACCTGCTAAGAGAAACTACTTTGCCAGAGCTTTGAGACCTGGGGATAGGACAATTACTCAATTCCCTCTGGCCTTCTCACAGAAGGGGTGAGGGGAGGAAAGCTAAGAAACTCTTCTGAAGATCACAGCCTAGGGACTTAGGCCCACTAAAAAACTGAGATTTAATATTCAATTACAGAACGCTCTCCCTCCCCAACACCTTTCCACCACATCAGCAGAGCTCCAGTATAAAAAACTGCATTACAACTGACAGAGCTTCAAGACAGACTCTATTTAAGAAGGAGTTCTTAGGGAAACCCAAAGAAACCAGGGGAGGACAAAAACAAGAAAACTATAGGAAACGGAAACATCCAGCATCTATACCCACAGCAAACATGAAACACAGTATAGCATTTTCTCAAAAAGCTAAACATAATCTTACCATACAATCCCACAACTGTGCCCCTAAGTATTCATCCAATTGACTTAAAAACTTATGTCCATACAAAAATCGGCACAAATTTTAGAGTAGCTTTATTCATAATCAAAGACAGAAATCAACCAAGATTCCTTCATGAATGGATACACGAACTGTGGTACTCATTCCATATAATGGAATGCCATTCAGCAATAAAAAGAAATGAGCTCTAAAGAACAAAAAAGAGGAACATTAAATGCATACTTTTAAGTGAAAGAAGCCAATTTGAAAGTATACATACTATATATGATTCCGACCATAGAACTTTCTTTAAAAGGCAAAACTATAGAGACAGTAAAAAGATCGGTGGTTGCTGGGGCTAGGGGAGGAGGGAGAGATGATTACATGGAGCACAGAAATTTTAATGGTGGTGAAACTATTCTGCATGATATTGTAACTGTGAATAAGAACATGACATTTACATTTTTGTCAAACCCCTCAGAATGTACAACACAAAGAGCGAACCTTAAACTGTAGACTTCAGTTAATAATATATCAATACTGCTTCATCAGTTGTAACACATAAGCCACACTAATGCAAGATGTTAACAATGGGGAAAGAGTGTGTATGAGTGTGTGTGTGTGTGTGTGTGTGTGTGTGTGTGTGTGTGTGTGTTTGTGTTGGGTATATGGTAACTACCTGTACTATCTGCTCAATTTTTCTATAAATCTAAAAGTGTTATAAAGTTTTATTTAAAAAAAAAAAGAGTGTTGGGTTTCACTTCTAGATCTTAATTCAGCAGGTTTGGGGACAGGCTCAATAATTTACATTTTAAACAAATTCACAAGTGATACTGCTGGTTCAAGGGCCTCATCTTGAAACCACTGGGCTAGGGCTCCTTTTAATTCTAAATTTTATTATTCACTAACATTTTCATGAGAACTGTGGTAGCCAGCCTGCAAAATGGCCCCCAATGAGCTCTGCCTCCTGGTATTCAAACTCTTAAATAATATCTTCCAAGGCTAGGTCATAAAAGACACCGCAGCTTTCACCTTGCTCTTATGTGAATTCTTTACTCTGCAAAGCCAGGTGCAGTATCATGAAGAAACTCAGACAGCCCTATGAAGAGGTTCCCTGTGGCAAGGAACTGAAGCTTCTGCCAACAGCCAGGACGAAATTTGCCAGCCCTGTGAATGAGCTATATTGAAATTGGATCCTCCAGGCCCTGTCTGCAACCTGAGAAGAGACCTCAAGCTACTCCCAAATTCCTGACCCACAAAAAGTATGTGGAATGACAAATGCTGATTGCTGTTTTAAGTAGCGGTTTGGAGGCATTTTGTTATATATATAATACAGGAGCTTAATCTAAAATATGTATATCATAGAATTGTTATTGTTGACTCTTCTTGCCTTTACTTTGATACACCTGGAGAAGTCCCAATTCATTACAAGGTGAGTCAATTTAAAGAACCCCTCCACATTTCTCAAAGTATGACATCCAGATGCTGCCCAAGGACTGCACCGCTCCCACCCAGCGGGCTCATCAGGCAACACAAGGGGTGCACACAAACACGGGCTGACTTTGCAAGACCTTGGATAACTTACTTAATCTCCCTGCCTCAGTCTGCTCAATGGTAAAATGAAGGTAAGTATGCTACCAATATCATAAGTTACTATAGGGACTTAAAACATTAAAACATAAAAAACACTTAGAACAGGACCTTGTCTAAGTGCTCAATAAATGTCAGCTATCATCATGATCTGCCGTTTCATCTCTCATAACCCAGATTGTTTTGAGTTATTATGAACTACTGGAATTTTCAAACTCACCCACACTGTTTTACACTTTTGCGCCTTATAAAAGGGACTTTCTCTGTCTGGAATGGCCTTCCTTAACTTCTCTTCCAATTATCCTTCTAAACTTCCTTATACAGTGTTCACTGATTTCCCTCTTACTTACTACATCCCCCATAGACACACCCATAGAGAATATTTAAATTATTCATTAGTCTCTCCCACAAAATTGTATGTTTGATAGTAATACTGATATTTATTGTGTCAACTATTGTATGCCAGCTACTGTTTTATATTAAGCACTTTACATGGACTAACTTAAACTTCTTAATAACTCATAATTATCCTGGTTTTATTGACAGTAAAATCTATACCACATATAAATACAGAATAAGAATTCAAATCTTAGCTGTTTGGCTGCAATTTGTTTGTTACGATCTAAAATCTAAAGACTAGGAGGTTGAGATTACTGACGTTGAAAATATCAAGGAAGCAATTAAACTTTCCATCAGTTAGCACAAGTACACACAGTTTTAAAATTTCTAATATAAATACATGGTACTATAGGGGGGTTACCCCACACCCCTACTCATATTAGCTTCTTGCTTATACTTTCTGAAGATATTTCATTCATATACAGCACACATATACATATATGTACATCTCTTTGTTACACAAATAGTAGTATTCTTCATATATCCTTCTGAGCCCATTTTTATTTCCTGTATCTTTGAGATTGTTCTTTGTCAGTGCATACAAAGCACCCCATTCTTTTTCACTGCTGCACAGAATTCCATCATATTCCATACCGATATGGTTTGGACTTGTGTCCCTACCCAAATCTCACGCCAACTTGTAATCCCCAGTGTTGGAGGTGGAGCATGGTGGGAGGTGACTGGATCATGGGGCGGTTTCTCATGAATGCTTTAGCACCATCCCCTCGTGTTAAGTTTCCGTGCTAAGTTCTCATGAGATCTGATTGTTTAAAAGTGCACAGCACCTTTCCCTCTCTTCCTCCTGCTCCACCCATGTGAAGACGCCTGCTCCAGCTTTGCCTTCCGCCATGAGTAGAAGCTCCCTGAGGCTTCCCCAGCCATGCTTCCTGTACAGCCTGCAGAACTGTGAGCTAACTAAACTTCTTTTCTTTATAAATTACACAGTCTTCAGTATTTATAGCAATGTAAGAATGGACTAATACATTTACCATATTCAACCATTCTCCTATATTGTTTGTAGCCTTTTGCTGTAATACAAAATACTAAAGCAAAAATCCTTATACACAAATAAAGAAATGGAGAGAGGACAGATATGTGATTCTACAGTAAACACGGTAAATGTATATAGTATAGCAAATATAGTAAAATGTAACGGCAGAATCTAGATAGTGAGTACAGGGGTGCTCTTACTATATAACTCCTGTGATTGTTCTGTATTTAAACTACAGATTTATACTTGTTCTTAGAGTAAGCATCATGTTTCTCTTAGAGTGAGCATCATGTTTTTCTTTCAACTTCTCAATAAATTGCTAACATGAATATTTTATCAACTTCAAAACAATCACCAAATTTCAAAAATATAATAATCTTGGAATGTTTGTTACCCTTGGTTTATATCATAAAAGAATAGGGGAGGCAATTATCAGAAGAGTCACACTTCAACTTCCATCACTTTACCCAAAGGATAGTCAAGTCAAGTGAGTCTTCCTTTCTTGGGTCTCTCAACACTCTTTTATGCAACCACTTGGTCTTCACCAAAAACAAAGAGTTCCCTTATAGGTGTCTGTTACCTCTAAGAGAAGCAAGGGAAAAAAAAAAAACTAAAACCTTAGGAGAGTCAGAGTTTGACATCTTCCTTCTCAGCTTCCTTCTTATATAATTCCCAGGAGTCCTAGCCAATAAAGAATGGTTTAATTCTTCTTTCCAAAAAAACAATGAATGATTATTCCCCTAATCTTCCTTTAGAAAATGTATTCCTCTCTCCTCTGAAGACTTAGAAGCAGACCTTTCAGAAGAATTTCTGGATTAGTGTGTGCCATTTCAGCCAAGAGACTTCTGCTACCAGGGTCCAAAGATAACACATTCTAATGAATGCTTGCTGGATTGTTTTATTTATTTATTTATTTATTTATTTATTTGTTTATCTATTTATTTATTTTGACAGTTTGAAGGTCTTCAATGAAAGCATTACAACAGACTTATCTTAGGGCAATGCTTTGGTAAACCAAATTCAGAAAGTTTAGAAAAGACTAGAAAACTAATAAGTGAGCTGTACATTCACTTGGAGTTTGCCAGACAGAGAAAAAGGAAAATAACACTCCAGTCACAAAGAATAAATCACAGAGAGCTTTAAGGCTAAACTGCCACATTTTCCCTCCAAAAAAATCAAAAGTTTATCACGCCTATTTCCTAAATCTCCAAAAATGTGAGTTATTGAGAACAGTCATACAATTTTCAGGAATTTCCATTTCTTCAGTTGTTGAACCTTTGAAAAGCAATTGCAAGTTGAAGAGAATTCACATGACCCAGAAACTGTTCTGAGCTCTATCAATGTTCAGGAAGCAGAAATTTTTTTAACTTTTTAAACTCTTTTTTATAGAGGCAGGATCTCCTTATGTTGCCTAGGCTGGTCTCCAACTCCTGGCCTGAAATAATCCTCCTGCCTTGGCCTCCCAAAGTGCTAAGATAACAGGTGTGAGCCACCATGCCTGGCTAGAAAAAATGTTTTCATCCAGAGATTAAAACTCATTAAGTGGCACAACACGCAGTGCATTTCAACTTCCCCTCTCAAACACTTCAGCCTACACACTCCAATTTCACACTCAATGAAAGCTTAAGCAAAATGTTGGCATAAATAAAAGTTTAAAATCATTTTAGATTGTTAACTAGCAAATGTCCTGCAGAACTTTTAAAAGTCACTAAATAAATTAAAAATCTAGGAGAGCAGGCCGGGCGCGGTGGCTCACGCCTGTAATCCTAGCACTTTGGGAGGCCAAGGTGGGTGGATCACCTGAGGTCAGGAGTTCAAGACCAGCCTGGCCATCATGGTGAAACCCCATCTTTAAAAAAAAAAAAAAAAAAAAAA